>JBAMHX010000011.1:26308321-26328054 GCA_037177515.1 Pseudomugil tenellus
AGCCTTATAGTCAAACCTTTCAGCTAGACATTAATTAAGAGCAAAGTAATTAAGCTAATACATGAAATTCCTCTACACATGCATGTTTGGTTGATTGGTTATTTAAAATTGTCCGTAGGAGTGAATGTGTGTGACTGGTTGTTTCTCTCTGTGTTGCGCTGTGATGGACTGGTAACCTGTCCAGGTTGTACCCCTCCTCTCACCCAATGTTTGCTGGGATAGACCCTGAATTGGAATAAGCAGTATGGAAAATGAATAATTTGTTTTTACAGACATTGAACTGTGCTTTCAAAGGGATTCATCGCATACCTGAAGTTGTCTGTCATGGCCACCAGGTGGTGTGACAGCCTCAAGAAAGGAAAGCGGATTTCTTTATTACTGTAAATGGTTTGTACTGACATCTGACTGTTTTTTTTAAAAATGTTTTTAGCTGTAGTGATGACATATGAGAAGCTGTCTTTGGGAGTGATTTAGGTGGTGATGTCCATAGGGTTTTTATTTGGCTCTGTAGTAGAAGTTCAGTTGAAGGTGTAGACAGCAAGAAGTCAAACATCAGTCACCTAAAGGAGCCAATATTAACATCTACAGTGACAAGAAAAGCTTAATGTTCTTGATCATCCCCCAAAACCTTATGGAGTGTGCAATAGATCAAGCCACTTGACTAGCTCGTAATTTTTAATGCTCCATTGATATATGTGCCTGGATAATATATCCTGGTGAATGTGTATGTCTTGTGTTAGTTTGATGAGTTTGGACGATACAGATTTCATGATGAATCACGTCAGGAGGTCCCTACCAGTCAGCACTAGTAATGATCATCTGATTTTAGACCACATCTTGTGAGCCAAGGTTACTGGGGTTAGCATTGCTCCTCAGGCGAAGACAGACCCAGAACTCAATCTGAGGAGAAAAATGGAAGTTTGCAGCAGATCATCTATGTGTCTCTGGTGGGGTTTAGACCATAATCTGTTCATCCAGGTGCTTGGCCTCCCACTCTGATTTTTGCTTCATCTCTGCCAAACTCCTAGGGTGCTTATGTAATTGTGTGTGTGTGTGTGTGTGTGCACACTTGTCAGTGTGGGTAAGTCAGTTTGTGAGAATGGTGTGTGCCTTTGTGTATTTATCCACAAAAGTGGGTAAGTGCAGGGTGCGTGTGTGTTTTATAAGGGTGTGTAAGGTTATTTTTTCTTGCAGTCTTTGATGCTTGCGAGAGGTGTGCGGCTGATTGATAGGATGCTGGGGCCTAAGTGTGCGCTTAAAACATTGTTGTTTTTGTCTATTCTTGCAAACAATGTTGTAAGAGGACACACGCGGAGAGACAATGACAAACTAAATATCACTCCCACTCCCAGCTTATTGAAAAGTCTGAGTCATAGTGGCAGTGAAAGCTGTTGTAGTTATCATTTCTTGGTGGTAGGCGGTGAAAGCGTGGGTGGATTCTTTGGCCAAGCAGCTGTTAATAAGACGTGGTAATGCTATCTTGTCAGGGCATTAACACAGGGTGACCTTTTTCTCAATGATACCTGGGGGCCAGATATTCTCAGTGGTTTGCCTCGATCTGCGTTGCTTATCTCTGTTTTTCATCCATTTTTAGATTTGCTCTTTTCTGGCATTTGCACAACTTTCTTTGTCCTTTTTCTGTCCCACCCTGGGCTCTGCTGTTTATTGTGCTTTTCTTAAACGCTTTGCTGCACATCCAAAACCAATCCCTCTTTGGCACTCGATCTTTGAAACACCTGGGCAGCGTTATCTCATAATTCTGTTTCTACCTGCTGGAGGGAAGTATTTGTTTGTCTGCGATTGTTCTAGAACCTTTTGTGCTGTGCAAGTATTTCCTCTCTGTACTGGAGCATCATCAAATTTCTAGGTTTACACCCGCACACACCTCTTGGACTTCACCTGGCATGGCTAGAAGCTATCGCTGACGCACACAAAGAAAGAACACACCATTAAATTTTGTGTTTGTCCTACAATTCAGTCGCATTTCATGCTGTGTAGACATATAACTCTAAAAACAGACAATACTGTGTAGTTTTTCTGTAATCAGACTTGAAATAACCTATTACTCAACAGCTCACTATATCCTTGTAGATTGACAGCCATTCATGACTTGTTTGATCTGTCTAAGGCAGTCACAAAACCTTTACACACAGCAGTTGCCCCATATCCGTGCAAAAAAAGGTGTTCATGCAAATTTGCTCCAGTTCTCTTTTGCTTGTTTATACAGACCAGAGGCATTTTGGTGCCTAATCAAAGTGTGCAGATCAGCTGTGGGAATAATATTGTTAGTTAAAACAATGATTCATTTTATACACACACATTTGTGTCTTTACACATAACACAACGATACATGTTGACAGTTGCCTTGAACATAAAGAAATATTACTCTGTTTCTTTTCATCTGTTCCAATTCATACACACAAAGTGGAAACAAGGGCTGTGTCTGAGTGTCCATACAATTTTCTAACAATATTAAGCGCACAATATAGTGCACTAGGCCTGTCGCAATAAGTCAATTATTGCACAATAAGAAAAAATAAGCGTTATTGCCTTCTGCAATAATTTAAGTTATTTTGCCTTTTTCCCTAAGACTGGATTGCAGTAGGTTTCACTAAAGTTCATCATAATGCACAAGATTCATAGTGTCTTTGTCTACAACGTTACCTACAAGATGACGTACTGAAGGACATTATTCATTCAATTTTACTCTGCCAGATATGTGGTCAAGTTGGTTAAAACATGGCCCCTTACATGAGCAGACACGATGTAACTGCTGATTGGACCCTGAACTCCAAGAGTTTAAAGACCTGACATGTTCCAGATAACCACACTGCTGAAACACTGGAAGAATATAAACTAGTCTACACATCGAGCTAAATGTTCTTTAGAAATTATTTAGTCTTATTATGGCATAATTATTAAATTAGTTGAAAATGGTCTAAAAGTGATAATGATAATTGCTTAGTGCAATACTTGCATTGTAGTCTACATTGGTTTGACCATCACTGTTGACTATGTTTCAAGATGCATTATGGGTAATTTTCCTCGAGGGATGGTGTCCCTTTATGTGTCGCTGCTGGAACCATTGACTGTATAAATACTGGACGGCGCATACGTCACGTTACCCATAGGTTTCTGAAGAGTGGATATGAAGCCTATAGGGGGGTCCTACCGTCACCATCTTGGTGTTTCGTCATTATTGGAAAATCCCAAAATGTATGAAAAGGTAGAGCTGACAGAGTTTACGTGATGGAAAATGTGACCTATTAAAATGCAAAAAGTTTTTGGAGCCACTCTGTAAACATGTTTATTTCAGCTGTCAAATCGGACATTTTAACATGGGAGTCTATTGACATTGCTGTCTATTGCAGCCAGTCCTCTAGCGGTGAGGGGGGAACTGCAAGTATTCCTACTTCCGCATTGGTGTCACCATCGGCAGCCAGAGATTGCCGCCTGGCTGCAACACACCTGATTCAAATCAATGTCTTGTCTGAGTCCAAGTCAGGTGTGCTCCAGCAGGGATACTTAAAAAACTTGCAGGACACCGGCCCTCGAGGACCAAGATTGAAGACCCCTAATGCAGAGAATAATGTGGATATTCAGACACTGCCTAGGTAATTGTTAATTTCCTTCAGGTTTTACATGTCTTCCTGCTCCAACACACCTATTTCAGACTACATGGATCCAACAGCTTGTCAAGTTGTACTCACAGACTTGTTTGTTTGAAGCAAATGTGTTGATACAGGAAAACATCTAAAACTTGCGGGACTGGGCCCCACTGACGCTTGCCTTCCTCTGGTTAAATCTAATAAACTTCAAAAACTATGTTTAAAGTGACTAGCAACAACAGGAAATGTGGCACACAACATCTGGAGGCCCTGCGATAAATGGGAATCAAATCTAATGTTGGTGAGGGAGCACCCAGCCTTGGCTATATGGGGGCTATAAAAAGTCCGCCATTCATCTGTATTGTTTCCATGATGGGTTAGGAGGGAAAAAGAGCAGGATGTGATTTTGAGATCCTGATACTGTTTGGGCATCACTAGTGCCACAGAGGCAAAGGAGTAGCAACAGGTGGCAGATGCTGTCATCCGAGAGAGTTTTAAAGAAGTGGGCTGACATTAAAGTCTGTCCACAGGAGTGTATGCAGGTGAATGCTGCTGTGGGGATAACATCAGCTCAACTCCGCAGACAAGAACCTGCCGGGGGTACATGGCAAGTCCATGATGCAGATAATTTTTCTTTATAGTTCTGGGGTGTTCCAGCTGGATTGGCATTGCTGCTGCTGTGGTTGGAGAGGGTGAGGCCAGTGAGGGTGAGGCCCCAATGGCAGCTTCTGCATCCCCCGTAGCTGCCGTTTCCCTAAAGAGGAAGTCCTGCAAGCACATGGGGATACAATCAGAGCCATTACCAAGGTGGCCAACAGTTGTTGGAAATTAAAAACTGTCCAGACACTACACTTAAAATGCTTAAACAATTTTGTGCCCCTTGTACTTTTATAGGCGCTGCATCACTTGGAGACAGACGCTGGTGTACTGCAGCAGCGTTTGGATCAAACATTAGGGGAGGAGGTTCGAGGTCAGGAACAACGCCAGATTCTGGTGTGGCATGTTCTCTTTTAATGCAGTGTTGTATAAGATAGTGAGGGCATTTGCAACACATCTTTGCAAAATCCCTCCTGTGGGATTGAGCCACTGTATGTCCTTTAACACCTTCTTGTACAGCCTGCTCCACCACGAAACGTCTGGTGGAGGCAGACATTGTAGTTTTCTTCTTCTGTGCTTTGGAAAAGCGAGTGAGCAGCTACCGTTCAGGAGTTTTTTATTGTCACCTGCAATGCTGGATAACGAGTCAGGTCCTAACTTGTTATCCACTTGTTTTATGTACCAGTAGTGTGTAATAGTATTTTTTATGTGAATAATCCTTACCTAGAGGCCGCCCATCCTACGCAGCTCCATCCTCGAGTCTACAGCCCACACTGCTGTGTCTTACAGTGAATGAGTAATGGGTATACTCAGGCCAGTGAGCCACTACACTGATGAGCTATATGCATCACTTATGATGTAATCTGTGATGTAACTTTTTGAATATTTCAAGAGTGAAAATCCTTTCAGGTAATAAAAACAGATTCATTCTCACTTGGTGCCCTTATTGCAACATGAGTGCATTAAGCAATGCTGATCACCGCACATTAATGCAAATTTCTTCTTTTGTAGTTGCCTGTTCACCCACAGTATAAGGTTCCATTATGACAAATCAATAATGCCATCTATCACGTCTGGTATAATATGGTTGAAGGTTAGCTGTGGTATCCCCGACCTGTCAGCCACTTCTGGAAGGTGCTGGTTGTCAGATAACCCAGTGTTGTCACCCTGGGGAGAAAAATGTGAAAATTGAATTTCACAATGACAGAACATATTTTAGTAGTTGGGTTTCTTATTCATGTTTTGTCTTTTCTTTTGGGTGCGTGAGCACATGCACTCTCAGGAGTATCAATATCAGATATGTCTCTTTATTCATTTTTGCGAATAGCTGTATATAAAAAATGAAATAACTGATAGTATTTAATTTTGTGTAAAAGTGTCACTTTTCACATAATTTCTTTGGCTGGATTTTTGTTTGGTGTTGCAGTTTCCCGTTTCTCCAGATTTTGCACATTTGACAGAATCAGAGTTACTACAGAGGTAAGGACATTCTCCCACCAGGTTTTGCTTTTATAAACCCCAAAAGTTGACTATAATTAGCACACGCCTGTTTTTGTAAGTGTGCCAGCTTTATAAATGAAGCCCGGTCTTTGATCTATTTCTGCTTCATTGTAACATCAAAACCTAAACAATAAACGTTGTCCTTCACACGCTGCTCTTTTACTCTCATCCTCTCAACTGTCTCTTCTCTCCTTAAATCTCAGGTTCCTTAATGGCTTTCCGTCGAAACAAAGTCTTCTATTATGATCTTGATACTTTGCGTTGAGCAACTTCTGTGCATGCTTTGTCTGCTTATATGGGAGGGTTAAAGTATGCATATCTTAACCCAACCTGACAATGGGTAGGCTAACAATGAGGAGTGGCTTTCTTTTGCCTTTCATCTGCACAGAACACAACTCTCCTGTTTCATTCTCACCACTAAGCCACTCTTGACACAGTGTACTTTGATGTTGTGTGTGCGCATAAGCTGTATATGTGTATGGATTGTTTGGTGTGCCCTCAGTGTTTATATATGTTTGCGTAGTGTGTTTGGTTGCACGTGAAGTCTGCAAGACTTATTAGAACAAGGAATATTACATTAGAGCAATGTCCCTGCTCTTATAAAAACACAGACTATAGTTAAAAGCTGTCTTATTTGCATATCAGTGTTGGTAAAAATCTGATGCTTGTTTTAGAATTTTTCCTGTGCTCAGCATGTGGTGTGTATATATCATGATGGTATTTTCCACTTGCACCATTATACATTTTTTAGTATTAACTTATGCAAGAGTATCTCAGTCAGTAAATTCCGTCAATTTATTAATGTGTCAACTTTGATAGTTTGGGATTGTTGTAACCGGTTTTTCAGGGGTAGCATGGCAACACTTAAAAGAAGAGGAAGCCTAGTCTTAACTAATGAAGTAAGAAAGAAATATTTCTCCAGAATGCAGTGAACACCTACCATCTGCAAATCTGCATCATTTCTGTGTTGCTGCATCCTCTTCCTTGTTATTGTTTAGTATTCCTTATCCCTAATTTACCGACCGACAAAAGGCAATACAGGAAGTGTCAGAGTAGCTGGAGCTCATTTTATATCAAACAAAGAACCACATAAAAGCCTTCCGGCCAATTCAAGAAGAGGCAGGTTTTCTAAGGTGGATTCAGTATACCCACAAAGGAGATGATTGTCATTTAATATCTTTGCTGAGGCTAATTTTAAGCACTAAACTATGAAAGGTAACCTTTATGTTTTTTTTTTTTATTTTAGATGTTTATTCTGTATGATCTTTAATAGGCTTGATTTTATACTCAAAATCCTAAAAGCAATATTCTGTTGCAGATAGGTGACATATATACCATTGTACACGTTTGTGTATGTGTTGTCGCTTTGTCATAAATATGCTAGTGCCCTTGGCTGCCGAGTTTCATTGCCACACAGTTGTTTCCTCGTGCATCTTAAACAATGGAAATAGGTTACTACAGCTGTATGAAAACATGGGGGACAAGTTGTTGCACAAAAGTTGCTGAAATTTACTTTGGAACAATGTCTGAAATAGAGAGAAAACGTGGATGTCAATTTAAATGGTTGAATTAGTACAGTGAGAAAGTAAATACAAGTGCATTAATACCAACGCATGTTAAGGCCTTTTGCATGTTTTAATTTTAATTTTAAAGAAATGCCACCTGTTCTCAGTTGCTATGTTGTGCATCATAGTCATGTGTAGTCGTATTTCTTAGCAAGTGCATGTGCGCCACAGTATAGGATACACTTTCATACCATGACTACATCATAGATCTAATTAAGGAGATGTAAATAGTCATAGTGTCATAGTGGTCATTAATATGCAGTTACTGACATGGAGTACATACCTTTTTCTTAAAACACAATTCATTACGATGTCCAGTAATTCCACCAAAATATGAAACTGGACACGATATTGACAACATAGTGTTTCAGCTCATGTTTATTCAGCTGCCCACTCTCCATCTGCTGCACTGTTTGTTTAGTTGCAACTAGAAAAAGGGTCTACATCTTTTTAACCTCCCACTCTGAGAATATTTTTTTCAGTTTGATCTTTGTATGCCGCGTGGAGCCTTTACCTGCAGCACTACACTTATTCCCGTGATTACCAACATTTACCTGAGTTATTCTTTTAATCCCTCACATTTAATTTGAAGATGTTGTTATTCTATCCTAGAAGATTAAACATCCATAACAACTTCAGCATCAGTGGTTTGATAACGTACACCCTTTCGCTAAGATAAGCCATATAACCTGGCTCTGGGACATAGAGGTTTTTCAACATCCATAAACGTTCATTCAACCGTACAGGTGGGCAAAAAAAGTACAACATTCCTTGTATGTTATTTTTGATGGAACATCAGTTTGAGTTGACAGCTATAAAGGGCATCCTTTTAGTTTCAATACTAGTACATCCATAGCTCTCTCTTTGGTGCACTCTTCTTTTTTTTCTTCATTGTGCCCTTTAACCTACTTCTGTCATGCTTTCAGAGCACAAGTGTAAATGGACAGCCTTAAAATGATGCTTATAATCTTCTTGGCCCAGTATGAATAAGCCCAGATTAAAAAGCAGGTAATATCGGAAGCATGTAGGTTAACTCCTGGTGAAGGATTACTTTATAAAGACAAGACAATCTGCAGATTGATGATGCAAGGTACAACAAAGACAGCAAGTTTATTCCACCCATGCATTTCTCTTTCTTAACATACACAAGGCCTTTAAGTGTTGTATCTCCCATGTACAGTTTGCCTTTTAAAAAAGCAGAACAATATAACTTTTTTGTTTTTTTGGATTGTTTTCTGACAAAGAAGCCAGTGTGGCTTGACACAGTGGCTGACATAAACCTGCTTGGCAACAACGAACCATAATTGAACTTAATCCATCATCTGCGTCATCCGATGCCCCTCTAGGTTTTGTGTTTGGAGTTCTTTCATCATTTGGTCAGGCCCAGGAATCTTTGTAGCATGTGTGTTTGCATATAAATATATACCAGTTGCTGAGGAACGATGCTTTTTGCGTTAGCAGTTGCTGGAGACAAGTTTTCATTCTTCTTGAGAGGCCGAAGTGTGAAAGGTTAGGTTGTGGAGTCAGATGGGTATTTATACTAGGATGATCATCATAAACAGCCTGCATCACTGTTGAAGGCACCACACCCATTGCCTAACTTTAGCCTTGTTTATGTACACTTTCAACTTGACATTTTCTCCCCAGCTCACAGTCTAGGTTTTTAGTTTGAAGCCAGAATGGGACTCATGGATTGACTGAGATAAGAGAAAAACTGCCGCCTAACACGATGCCTTTAACTAAGATTCATAGTATTTGTGTGTGGTTTTACCTTGCTGTTATTAAAGCAACACCACAGACCTGAAAACTAATAGTTTCTGACTCTTTTTGAAGTACACTAATCTTTGTTACACACAATTCTGGGTCCTGAAACTGCCCTGCAGCACTGGGGAGAGAGGGGGGGTTGCATACAGATTTATAAATGAACATTTTCACATGCAGACTCCATGTGTCTGCTGTATGATTGTATTCAAATGTTCTGTTTGACATTAATCTGTTGTTGTTATTCTTTTATTTAATTGTAAATTAATTACATTTTTATTTAATTTGTTCATTTTAATCTGTTTTTCAGCTTAAAGTAGTTCACTAGGCACAGAAACAAACGTGACTATGCCCTTGTTCCTTTCTTGTGTCATCTATCGGTTTGTGGTTGCTGGATAACTGGAGTGCTAAAAGCAGTATGTACTTAGAAAACGCTCTTCTCATTAATCAGGATCAGTGTTCCTTCTGCTAATGATCCACATGACTACGCAGTCCACAAACCATTTTCCTCGCTTCCAGTTTCCTGCCCCTGCTTTCTAGGAAAACCCGTCTCTTGGAGCAATCAGTCTTTCTTCCTCTCATGATCTCTAGTACCCCGGTCACTCCGCTCTGCTTCACTTCCCTCAGGCACACACTGAGACGGTGGTTATGGGGAGAGGTTGGTGCAAATGGAGCAGAAAGGCTCATCTGCATGCCACATCTTAGGAAACACTTCTTTACTTTTTGCTTGGCAGAGAAAAATAAATTAGTTGGAAGGGTGATCTTGCATAAAGAGACAGCCAGGATTTTGCTAAATATTAATCTTGTTTGGAAGCCCAAAACGAATATTGGCTACTGGTTTAAACATAGATTTTTCTTGCTTTTTTAGCAAAGAAAATAACATGAAACCTTTTGTCATTGGTCAAAAAGTAAACAATCCAACAAACATACTGAATACCAGACTTTGGGCACAATGCAAAATTGTTTGCAAGCAGTATTCACATCAAATTACTCTGCAGTAGTTGCAGATTTTATGCTATAGTGAAGAGAACAGACATGGACAGCTTTGTTTTAAATCCTCATCTCACATAGAGGCTTCGAAAACTGAATGCGACAACTTGTGCTTAAAAAGAGAAAAGGTTGATTAGATATATCATCTGTATACGTCTCTGCTCAGTGGAACAGATGCCCACGGTCCAGTTGAAAATTACTTTTGATAATTGTAAACCATCTTCCATCAAAGCTGGACGTGTTGATGTACTTCCTCATGTTGTTGTGGTCATGGGTTTTACTCCTCCTGGGAGGTTCTGACTACCAGTTGTAATTATCAGAGCATTAAGGGTAAAATACTGTCACAAGCAGTGGGAAAGCATTCAATCTAAGTCCTAATTTAACCTCTGCTACTCAGTATTATAAAGAATGATAATGCAAAATAACCTTAAAAAGGAAACTTAGGAAGCGACTACACACATTTCTATACTAGAAGACAAAGCCCCCTTCTTGCAAACACCTTCCATTTGTCCTGGAACACCTTTAAAAGGAATTCGTCATTAAAAATTATCCTTATTTTTAAAAGTCATTGCAGAGGTTGGTGTTTTGTAGACTCACATTCTGGGGTCTTCTTTCTTCAAATATGGAAACTCTTACTCGAGTGTCATAAGTGTGAGCTTACTTTTCTCAGTAACGTAGAAACATTCTCGTTCTACATCACTGTCAGCTTTGCCAGAGTCTGTTTTAGAGGAAGGAGCAATTGTTTATACAGCATGGAAACATCTATTACATCACTCTTGAGAACAAAGAGTCTTTTGTTTTCACAGATGGGATTTTCTCATGAAAGTGTTTGCCACACTTTAACATAGTTACAACAACTCAAGGTGTTTTGCTGTTTACTTTGACCAACTGTGAATATCACACTCCCCTGCTCTGTCAAAGAAACATATGAGGTGATAGAAGACACCATATCCGAGGCACTCATGTCAGACCACAGCGTCGCTATTAAGCACTTTGTCTGACGCATTTGAGAAGTGCTTTCCTCCAGGCTAATCCAATTGGCTAGATTGATTAGCAGTTAAAAGCCTTGCTTCCTCTGGGCAGAGGAATCTGTTCCAAGTGATACCCAGTGGGCTACCTTTTTGCTAGGCTGCCCCGCCAGATCAGTTGGTGCCAGGTCTACTTCCTGTGTAGAGTTTCACTGGACACGATCAATACTTGCAGACAGCTAATTGGATGAATGCTAACACTCACATTTCTCCTCCTTTCTACTTTATGGTCTATACAAGAGTTGAGTATGAGTTTTTACCGTGTCTTTTCCTTTACAGTAGATTACATAATTCTAGAGATTATGGGAAAACACTTTGGAAATGGACTGCATCCTTTCACTATGTCATAGATGACTATTGGGTTAAATGGGAACTTATTCAACGTGTAGCATTAAAAGTACTAGACTTGAGCCTCAAACATCAAACTGAATCTGCTGTAGCCATACAATTGAAGTGTGTGTGTGAATGCATTCAAATGATTTCTTGGGGCACATAATCCATAATATTGAAAGCTATTTCTCCTTTTACTCTATCTCTACCTGTCTGGCCAGAATGACGAAATTTGACATCAAAAACTACTTGGAGAAGATCTACAATGTCCCTGTTGGAGCTGTCCGCACCAGGATACAGTTTGGTGAGTGTCTTATAGCTTTGCACAAGTTCTTACCGAGAGATAACGCACCTTTTACAGAATTTGAGGTTGTTGCCATTGAAGATTTGCCAGGATTCGTCCCCTTTCTCTGTTAAGTTATTATGGCGCTGAACTGTTTTAGTGCATTCTTACTTTTGAGTAACTTGATTTTCTGTGGCAGACCAATGCAGAAATTTAGTCCTGTTAAAGGCTGAACTGAATGCACACGAGTCCATGCACAAACAGCAATATTAGTCACTGAAAGGTTGATTTAATACTTTTAGTTTGCAACTTTTATCTTTTTTTAAAGTTTTGGTAAGAACATTTTGGTTATGTTGTGTGGAGTTCACAGGAGTGTTTTGGGAAGTATAAAGTCTAAGCCATTCTGTTTTGGAGACTGTCAGTGGTGGTTAGCAGCGATTAGCAATTTCAGCTTACAATGTAGACGGTCTTCCGTTGACATGCAGCAATGGGAGTGTTTTCCAACAGCTAGTTGCGGTAGTGGTTAGCATGCCTGGCTCTCCTTTCTCCTTAACACACACAGCTGCTTATCTTACAATCTGCTGCTGCAGCACTCCAGCCTCCATCTGTCCCAGGACACCCTCATGCTCCCTCTACACTAGTACATGCTATTCACTTGCAGCTTCAGGGCCCCGAGTGCTTCATGTCCGAAACCCAACCCTGTCCCTGCCCCCTTGTCAAGAATTGTAGCGCCAAAACTAGTCTTGTATCATTGATTTAATAATCCACTAGGATTTCTCTGAGAGAACAAACGAGTTAGGTTTACATGGGCTAATTTGAGGGCTCCATTCATTTCTAGGAATCACATGCTCATGGAGGAATGGTCTTAGAGGGCATTTAGAAGGCTTGAAGGTGCTCATAGGCTTTGATTGGAGAGATTGAGAAGGTATCATGTAGAGAAGAAGTGGGAGAGAGGCGCCTAGCATAGCCTAACCTGCAATGTGGAGAACCAATTACCATTGTTTATTAGGGTTGCACCATTAGAGGGTAGGGGAAGAAGGAATGCCCCTTGGTGAAACGAGTTGAAGTAGAACAGTGAGCCTTTGGAGGACAAAGTGGGCTCGAGAAGAAAGGGCGGCTTCGGGCCCCCGGTTTTCCCGAGGTGCGTCAGAGAAGGTATCCCTGTCTGCGTCAGGAGTTCCACTCCATTGGCAGTGTAAAGACGGGAACAGACTGGGGAGAGTGAGGGGTGCAAACAACCTTTTCTTTCCTCCATGTGCGGCAGGGGTATTTTGGAAGGAGTTGCCATGGCTACCTTTCCAGTCTGGGAATTGTAACGTGATAGCTTGCTGCCAAACCGCAATCTCAAAGTGGGAGAAATTGTGCTTGCGTTTGCGAGTGTTGTATGAAAGCTCTGTCTGTGCCTGTATGTGTTAGGTGTTCGGAAAGGGCTACGCAAGCTAAGAGAAACACAACTTTTTAAAATATTTTTAAGGTGCGCAGTTGGGTATAACTTTCATCATTTTTTTATGACATGTCAGAAACATACCTTGCTGTTTTAAAGGTTGTAGCATTTCCCCGTGGATTTCCTCAAGAACCCAAACAAAACCCCAAAACACACATACGTATACACACTCACTCTGGCACTTACACTTTGTTACCTCTGTCTCCCACCCACACAGGGGCCTCCACTTACCAATGGTGCTATGGAGGGGGTGTTTTACAACCCCGCTTAGGGCTTTCCCTGAGCAGTGGGCTGCCTGGCTAGTGATTACTAGCTATGAATACCACACACACGCACACATATGCATACATGTACACACAAATGAGTCATTACCGGGGAATGTTTCCCTTGTTTTTCATGTCATAAACCGTTCCCATGGCAATGGCAGCTACTCAGAGGGCCTGTTGACTTGACCACCAGGGTCTTATTGAGATTAGTGTCTCAGGCAGAAAAGGACTGTTTGATGCAGCTTCCTTATCAATCATCGATAGTAGCTGTTGTCATAACATCAAGATTTATCTATTTGGAAGAAGTGCTTCAAGATTTATCAAAACATTTCCTCTTGATTTAGATGTAAACAAAGCTTCTTGCCTGACCTGAACACACATGCATACAGACATACACACTGAACCACTCCCCAAGTCCCCTGTCTTCCAGACTTAGTGAGGTCTGAAAGGAAAGAGGATGATGTAATCATCATCTCCAGGTGGGGATGAGGTTAACCTGCACTCCTTCATCAACAAGATCAGGTCCTGCTTTACCAGGCATGCATACCAAGTATTTTCTGTTCTACAGGGAAATGAAGAAGATGAGTAATATGAACAAGATGTGTAGAAAAATATGAAACTTAATGTTTTAATTGTTATGCAGGTAAATTTATGTTACCATTATAATTTAACCTTTACAATATGGTGAAGTCTTTGCACTAATTATCTTATATCCTTTAATAATAACTTTGATATTTGCAACGTTGGGTTATTATAATTATTGTTGTGTTATTCTAAGGAACAAGGAACCTCACTGTGAAAGAGTGAATCAAAGTTTCTATGAGATAGGATAGAATTGTCTTTTGGCGTAACATTATATTTAATATGTTTTAATGTGTTTTGCAGGGTCTAACAAGAAGAGGAACCACCTCAACCAGAAGGTTAAGCAGCCAGACTATAAAGTAGCCTATGTTCAGCTGGTGAGAACACATATAACACACTCATACTGATTTACTCTAGCTAACATTTTTCTTAAATTTTTTCCCGACTTTACAGTGATGCTCTTATTAACTTATGACAGTGACAAGAAGCTCTTTCTGTATTTGCCATCAATCAGCTGGATAATATCAACTAAAAGTCACTTTTTCCATGAAGTTTATTCAGTTATATGATAAAGAACTCTAATTTGCTTCTTGTTTTTTTTAAACTGCACTTTAGTTATACACATACTAGTTATCAACTTAAGAACACTATGGTCTTTTACTTCCCTCAGGGGACTGTCTTCACTGACATCTTTATGGTTCAGTGTATGTATGAGAGAGGATGTTCGTGGAGAGAAGCTGCAGCTGCATCACTTCTTGAACTCTACTTCTTATAGTGAACATGAAGTTCTCGTTCATTTGGTTCAAGCGTTATGATAAATATGCTTAGGGTTTGGTTTAAATAATGAGTTGGAAATATTGTAAATAGAAAACTAGGGAAGGATGACTTTGGCCGCACTGTTATTAACTAACTGTACAGACATTTATCCATCCATCCATTATCTGTCCTGGTTATTCCATTGAAGGGTCTCAGTGAGCTGGAGCCTATCTCAGCAATTATTGGGCAAGAGATGGGCTACACTCTGCACAGGTTCGCCAGTCCATCTCAGGCCCTAACTGTGTTTATTTATTTGCGTTTTACAATTAGATCCCCCTGAGAAACAGATCAAATGCTAAATTGGTGCGCTGCTAGTCTGATGGGCAAGTGTGTGACTGGGGCAGTTACAGACCAGGCAGCCCCCTCAAAAGGGACAGGGTTTTCTTGGTTTTATGTAAAGCCATTCAAATATACACTGCTCAAAAAATAGAGTGAGTACAGGATCATTGCCATGTAACTGCAAATAAGGCACACTTTTGGACACTGATTGTGATCAGTTTTACCTGCTGATGTACAGATGGAGCAGAGGGGAGGTGGGAATCAGAGGCAGTTAGCCCGACATCCCCCAGAATTGAACTGTTTTACAGGTGGTGGAATGACTGTTCCACAGATTGGGAGATTGAAATGACTGTTTTTCCTTTCAAGGATGAGGAGACTGGTTTCTTGGATTAAAAGAAAATAAATGTACTAAATAAAGAATAAAATAAGATGAACATGCATTAAACATTAAAACATGGGACATATAGATGAAAGACAGACAGACGAGCTACAAGGTTAAAACCCGGGGAGAATCATTTCAGAGGTCTGTTGTCGCACAGAGGTCAGAAGTAATTCTGACCAGTCACTTAGAGACATATTCGTTTAAAGACTCTGGTTGAGTGCGTCATAGTTTAGAGTCACAGTTTTGTTACAAACAGATAAAGACGCATGTCCCGTCTAAAGATTCTCCATGATGGAAGGACACAACTCAGACAGATGGCTTACAAAGGTCAGAATGACATTAGCTCAGGAACATGATGGTCAGACCATTCGGACAGATATTAATTAACAGTAAGGTGATTAAGCTAAGATATGAAATGGCCATAACAAGATACTTCTCCAAAAATGTTCATTTTTGCTTTTTTTTGTCAGTGCACTTGCCACTTGAGGTAAATGTGGTGGTGTCGGCCCACAAGTTACTCCTGTAGTGCGGCTTGTTGGATGGCACATCAATGGGCCCTGTGGAAATACGGTTTGCTGTGTCCCTCAGACCAATGTCAAGAGCCTGGAGTAGGTACAAAGAAATGGGTCATTATACCACAAGACAGAGGGGGTCATAGGAGGATAAAAAAAAGCCAGCAGAACGAGCTACTATCTGTTCTTTTGAGCAATGACAAGCAGGTGGAGCACTGCCAGAGCCCTATGAAATGATCTACAATAGGCCAAATGGATGTTGCTGCTCAAACTGTCAGAAACAGACTGGGTGGTATGAGGGGTCCACATACTCAAGTGAAACCTGTGCACACAGCCCAACACTCAAGTCTGATTGGCATTTTGCAAGAGAATACCAGAACACAGCAGATTCATTAGTAGCACCTTATGCTCTTTGTGGATGACAAACAAGTTCAGACCAAGACATGTGAAAGGGTCGGGTTATTGGTCAGTGTTATTGGTGCCTGTCTGGTTACCAGACCTGAGTCCAGTCTAGCACCAGTCTGGAATTTCATGCGATCATGTCTCGTTCCATCCACCACTGCCACATACCACCAGACTGTCGAGGGGTGGATTTATGCCCTGATCCAGGTCTGGGATATGATCCACCATGAGAACATCTTTCACCTCATTAACACCATGCCCAGATGTTGTGGAGGGTATGGAGCTGCACTTCCATATGCTATGTAATACTATGATTTGTCCATCTATAATCAGACTACATGCGCTCAGCCTTGTCTGCTTGGTACATTGTGTGAACACCAATTCCTGTCTAGTACACAGTTGGAGGCAGAGACTTCACCATTAAAACCCTCCTTAATACCTAGTACTCCCTTCAGTTTAGATAATTTAAATATATTTTTACGTTATCCTACAACTTTGGTGCCAGGAAGCCTTTTGTTGGAGAGACTGGTAAATCGATCTCCTAACAAAGTCCAGTTTACATTCAAAGACAGTTTTAGTTTACTCAAACTCTTACTCACTCGTCCTTAAACGCATAACATAAAATTTAGCAAGCATGTTTGTTTGCTTGCACAATCACATATCTCTGCTTTGCATCTCTCTCCTGTGTGGTTCATGCACTCCGGCTGCCCTCTTGAGAAAGCAGCAGTCTGGGTTCTTGCAGAGGCTCAGGGTGAAAGGTTCTCCTGGTTACATGCCAGACTTATTACAGCAAATATTAAGTTATAGTTATTATCTAGTGTAGTTCTTTTTTCTGTGCTTGCATGTTATGCTGTAGTTGGATTGGGAAGATGTAGGTGCACTGTGATGGTTCGTTCAGTCTCTTTTGCAGCACAGTTACCTTCACATCTGTGTTTAAGATGGACTTTGTTTGAGGAGGGCTTATTCTTGCACATTACACTAAAGGTTAAAGCATGTTGATCTTGACAGTCACACAAATGTACTCCCAAAACATAAAAGTCCTTTTTTTTGTTACATCTTTGAAGCAAACGTGAAAAACAAAGGACCTTTGTTTTGCGTCTGCCGTTTTGATCTCTCTCCTATAAATCAACAGTGCTGTAGACACTTGTTTATGCTACACCGCCCAACCGACTGGGAGCCATCAATCTTGAAACGGATGAATAATGAAAACTGTCTAAACACGACAATTTGAAAGAGGATAAATAATTGAACCTACGATGAATCTTTTAAAGGGGAGACTTCCTCTTGTCTGACACCAAGGAAGTGACTTGTGACTTTGTGTTTCTCTAGATTTCCCAGCAGAGCCAGTGATGCTCCTGTCTTACCAGTCGCATACAACAATGATAGGTGTGAGGATGCAGAACAACAGACGCACCCACGCACACACCTGACACTTCTGCATCATTCATTGATGTTGAACCCTAGAGTACTGATGTTTTTCAAAGAGTCTTATCTGTTCTCTTGTTTGCCATCATGTCACAAGTTTCTCCAGTCATGCTTATTTAACAATAAACAGCAGGCAGACATGCTGAGATGCAGGCTCTTTGTGTTTTAAATGGGTTGATATAAAACCGAATATCCGGCCTATTTCTCTGGCAGATTTTCAGAAAAACATGCTCCCTCAACTTCCTTTCCTTCCTCACTCTCTTATGTTCACACACACACACACACACACACACACACACACACACACAACCCCCCAAAAAAAAACCCCTCCTTTCTTTTACAGCGGTTGGGAGAAAACAAGATTGTTCCTAATTGACTCCACATGTGGGAGAGTGTTCTGTGGGTAGATGCTCACACTGCGGTCCCCCCCATTCAACGGCCCTCATCCTTCCCGCTCCCCCTTTCTCTTCCCCTGTTCCCTCCACCAGCTAATATTGCAGCAGTAATACGTTTTTACGCTTTCTCTTGCTCTTTACTCCTGGTTTGTGGTTAAGGGGAGGCCTCCCGTTAGCGGGGTTCCGTGACGACCATTTTCCTCGGGCTCGTGGGGGACCCCAGTATCGCCAGGGGTCGAGCGGGGAGGGGAAGAGATAGCGTCTGCATGTGTGAAATGTGCTCTGTGTGTGGGATAGTGTGTATATGTGTGTGAGGGTCTGAGAGGGGTAAGCAAGGAGGGTGACTAAGGGCATGATGGATTTGTGCCAGAGCAGAGAGGTCCAAAGACGGGGCAAAGCAATTGAGAGGGTGGAGTGGGGGAGGCTGAATGCTTAAGATGGGGTGGTTGTGCTGATGTTGAGGTGACCAAAACAGAAGAAGAAAAAGGAAAAATCTTGAGTCTATCATTTGCTTTTAATCCTGACTCCCTTTCAGTGGGACCAGCGTGTTTAAACTCATGCTGCTTTTATGCACCGCTGTGCCCAGGGTAACACTTGGTTCAGATTTTCGCAGTCAACTCATATTGTTCCATCTCTTTGATGCTATAAAGGGTGGATGTTGGAAAATGTGATTCTGGATTGCACTTTTTGACCTCAGTTGTAGACATTACTTCATGTACAGTTGGTGTAATTAGATTTCTTGTCTGGATCGCAGAATCTTGTGCAACAAAAGGCTCATCGTATGTTTAGGAACTAAGACATTTATTTTAAAAGCTAACAGCATTGTTACTTTCAGGAAAACTTCTATTGTATCTTTCCAGCAAAGCATAATTTTAAGTTCACTTGTATTAGGATTGCGATGTGTCTTTTAAACAAGAAAAATGTTTGTATCCTGAAATTATTCCTGGTAATTTTTTTGACCCATCTCACAGATGAAATAAGCTATGGTACCATTTCAAGATCAACGTGACTTCTATTTGAAACCTTTGTAAACACAATCTGGTCATAACTACATCCAGGAGAAAGCACCCAACTCCTCAAATTATAGTAATTTTTTATTGTTTTCTGTCATTGTTCTGCAACATCATTTTTAGTGAAATGTTTACAGTTAAACACTCTGGCTGGCATGTAAATGAAAAGGTTGTGGTGAGTTTTGGTGGGAGGTGAAGTTATTTTTTTCTCTTTGGAGTGGCAGCTTTTATGCAAGCAAGCTTTTCTTGCTGGTGCCAGCTGGAACACTTCAGTGGGTTGAATGCTCAAAGTGAAAGTTAAAAGCAGTTGCTAGTCAAAGGTAAAACTGAGCGTTTACGTTGGATGTCTTTCCACCGCTCCAAATTAATATATCATTCCTCTGAATTTTAACTAAGCTGTTTTTACATAGTTGCAGAACCTTAGTTAGATCTGTACCATGCTGTACTAAAATCCATCCAGTATCTGTACCGCTTATTATGTTAAATGGCCTTGTACTTATATAGCGCTTTTCCAGTCATGTTGACCGCTCAAAGCGCTTTACATTACATAGTACACAT
>JBAMHX010000011.1:26336776-26356841 GCA_037177515.1 Pseudomugil tenellus
ACACACACACACACACACACACACACACACACACACACACACACACACACACACACACACACACACACACATTTGCACTCACACGCTTTTTCACTCACTCCCTCCATTTGTCTCTGGGCAGAAGTATGTGCCTGTGTACCACTGGACGCCCTGCACTAGTCTGTCAGGGGATTCCTGTGATACATCATCAAGTATTTTCAGTTGAACAGTAGAGGCGGTGTTTACCCATCTCGCCTTCTCCCCAACTCTTTTTTCATTAATCATCTGAACACCAGGATTGGGATTGGTACCTCGCAGGTTGATAAGAGAAGGTATCCTCATGCTTCCAAACGTGCTCTGTATGTGTTCGTGCTTAGCTATGGTTGTCAGTAAGATAGCTCATGTTTAGGTTGAGCTGTGAACATTTCATCAGCAGATACTTGAATTTAAATTACAAACAGCAGCATAATGATGGAAGCAACGAACCCTCTGATAGTGTGTCTTGTGTATCTCGTGATGACTTATAAAACAAAACATCTCCTTACTCTCTGCTGCCACAATTTTTGCTCATGTGAACAAGAAAGACAAACAGCACCACAGAGAAAACATGCAGAAGCTCATTTTTGCAGTAGAACAGACAATAAAGCCACAGAGACTAATGTTACTGGCAGGAGAAGTCTGTTTAATGGCCCAATTTATTCTCTAGTGTTGTTTAATAAATCTATATATGTTTGATAAATCTCAAGATTGAGACAAAATAGATAAAGTAATGTGTTAAGTTAGCCTTAAAGGAAAATAGTATATAAAAAGGAAGAATTATGATTTACATCAATTACCTAAAATTAGGTTTGAGATATTTAACTATTAATTTAGCTTTTTACATCAACCCAAAAACTAAAGAAAAAGTCTACAAATTGTGTTGATAAAACTTAAATATCTGGTCCAGTAGTGATATTTCTGTTTGTGTCAGTCATCTATGACTAAATCTGTGTAATCCTGTTTATGGAATTAATTTGGACTGAAACCAGGTACACCATGTAAACCACAGCATCGAAGTGTCTGCAGAAGTGTGGTGGAATCAGGTAAGTAATGCTTCTGCTTGCAGTAAAAGCGCTCGTAGGAGAGGACTACATATTGCTACAGGGGAGCAAACTGTTTGATGCACTCTTCTTAATATGCAGTGGAATTTTAATTCATAACTTTGCGGCACGATAAAAGTCTTGCTTCGTTCTCTCAAACGAAAACAGACAAGACGGCGCAGGAAGTGCCATGCGAGTGCAATTCCCATCAACTCAAACTTTGAGTTGGTTTGGTTATTAAAATAATAACCATCAATGTTGGCTGAGTCACCAAGATCTAAATTACAGTTTATTGATAATATTTGTCAAATAAAAGGCTAGATTTAATTTAATTTCACAATGCAATAATCAGATTTTTCTCCTGCAACTTTAGTGTTATGTTTACAGACTTTGTTGAATCTTACATAGTGTAATGGGTGTGTGCTACATTAGCTGTATGAACATGTCCAGTCATTGCAGTTATTGAATCCTCCCATAAGATCAATTTGCCTAGGAGACCCTATCAGAGAATACCACCCAAACAAAGAAAGCTATCAGTGTCATGTTTTTTCAGGCTTTATGTTAATGTGGTGATTCCGCAGAGGGGAAAAGTGAACCTTGTTTAAAGTGAAATAAGTTCTACCAGTAAACGTTGCAGGATTATTGTTTTATTCAGTTTCCTATTTCATGTGAATCTCCCAGGCTGAAAATTTGTTCCCCTCCACCCCTGCTCCTTGCCAGAACTCACCAAGTTATTTGACCACTGGCGTAATGTGGAGATGTCTTTGTAATTGTAGGGAGTGCTGGGGTCATGACCCTGAATGAACCCATAACAGGATGCTATTGGTTAGTGGGCGACTCT
Organism: Pseudomugil tenellus; assembly: GCA_037177515.1. NCBI lineage: Eukaryota > Metazoa > Chordata > Actinopteri > Atheriniformes > Pseudomugilidae > Pseudomugil > Pseudomugil tenellus. The sequence continues at coordinate 26,338,676 of JBAMHX010000011.1, forward strand.
CACTGCCACTTATCGGTCTCTCTTTTCTCCTTCTCTCATACTCAGCAATGATTTTTCTTGTCTTGTCAAGACTTTGTCTCACAATTCTGACGCTTGAATGTCATTTCAGCCAGTAGAACGAAGGCTACAAACTTCGGAAATAGATTCATTTTCATGCATCACACTCTTTCCACTCTGACATTCTTTTCTTCCTCTATCAGAAAGTTGAGACACAGGCACAACTGGGCAGAAAAGTGTGTCCAGATAAAGTGAGAATGAATGTGTGACCCACCCAGGGGCCTGGCGGTGTCGCCTGCTTGCAATCATCAGACTGCATCTCTTCTCCTACCCTCATAAGCGTTTCCTGCCTCTCCTAGTTTTCTTTCACTCCTGTGGGTCTTTCTAGATAATGCATTATTAGTTAAACACTATGAACTAGATGTGATCTTAAAGGGCTCATTCTTGTTTAAAGTTGTCAGTAAAGAAGCTCATAATTGGAGAAGTGTCACCCTCAGCTGTATCTTAGTGATTATATCAGTGGGTGGCAAAACATTTCTGATCAGCTTGTTGAGTTGGAGTGAGTTGCTTATGTCAGGGCAGCAGACCACTATGATTATGTCACTGTGCAGCGAGTCTGCTGATACTACCCCTTGTGTAGTTCATGTGATGAATTAAGTAAAACCACTCTGCTTTTAAAATTTCTCTCTGTTCTCCCCAAAGACCAACGGCACAGGAAAAAGAACAGAAAGTCTTTCTTTTCTGTTTTTTCTCTTTTGTGACTGAAAAACGGGAACAATATGGAATAAAATAACAATAAAATCTCCCTTTTCTCTATAGTTTCTGGCCATCTCAGCACATAAAATGTTTTAAATAATAATTATAATAGATTAGGACCATTATAAAATTAAAGATAATAATAAAAATGCATCAAGATCATAATAACAGTTTGATTCCAGAGATAATAAATCAGTGCTACATTTCTTTTGTAAAATACTTTTTTTGCAGCTTGTTAGGTTGGTTTCCTTATTAGCTGCAGGAATTATGCACCTATCTGGAGATTGGACTTCAAGGTTTTATTTAATGTTAACTATGATTAATAAAGTAATTAAAAGTTACTGATAAAAAAAAACGTCAACACTAACTCCTTATTTGAATCATTTGTCCATTACAATCTGTTCAAATGTAGTAATAATGCTTTTTTGGGAGCAAATATAAAGAGATGTAAATGACCTTAATTGAGATTAATTCATTATTAAACCTTAAATTAATTAATTTGGGTGTTTTAAATGAGGCCCATCTCTAATCACATCATGTTTTTGACACAACAAAGATTACTGGATGCAAAAAAAAAGTTTTATTCCAAGAAGACAGAAAACCACAGTTAAACTTCACCAAACATGCGTGATCTAAATGTTGTTTGTTTATGAACTGGAAACCTTTTCACATCGCCAGATAGGATCACAGCGATTAAAAACAGACCAGACAGGACAAGGCAGTTGAGGTACAATTTTGTCTCAAAGTGTTCTGGTGACCAAGTTGTTCATGGATTTTTCTTCTTTTTCTCCTTTCTAAAAACAGATGTTGGGATGGCCTGCAGTTACTAATTCTTGGAACGCTAAGCTTACCATAATGAACTCTGGGCAATCTGCTGCTTGAGTTCAACCCTGTGGTCCGCCGTTTCTTTCTGAGCTGGTATGATTTTTTAGCAGAAGGGGTCTTCATCCATTAGAGCCATTGCCTTTGTTTCCCCCAAAGAATTTATCTTATGTCCCAAATTTAATGGCTCCTTCCTTTACTTATGCTCCACCTCTTATGAGTGTTGTGAAATTAGGTTTTGTGGTTTTTAATGCAACTCTTGCTGACAAACAAACAAGCGGCACACATACCTCTGAATTGGCTCGTCTTGGTGGAGTGGTGAGCTCCACATTACTTAGTTGTCAGAGTGTTTTACTGCATTATGCATGCTGAGTAAACATGGATAAGTCGACTTTGCAAGCACGCACACACTCGCAGATGTCCCACATACTCAACAGGGGGTTGCCCTGGACGCTAAACCTGGTACCACAGCGCTTTTTCCTGGTGTAATCCACCAGACTCCTGCTTTGTTGCCATGATGGATTCTACAACAATGTGAGCACCTCTCCCTCTAGCTAAACCTTGTTACATCACTCCACGCGAAGCAAGATGGTTGTTCTTGCTCTTGCTGCTCCTTGGAAAAAAAAAATTCTTTTTGGTCTATTCTTACTCTACGAGATTCATCTACAACAGGGCGAGTTACCACCGCCGGTGAGCTGATGACCAAAGCATCATTAACGAGATAATTTGTCGACAGCAGGGCAGGATGTTCACGTGTCCATCTCTTTTAAATGGAAACATTTTGGTACTTTCACACCACCTCAGTCAGCTGTTTTATTAAAACTGTCAACCTCGCAACTCTTAGTAAAAATGTGGAAGCGACAATAGTCCATTTCATGCTTTTCTATGTTAAACACGCCCAGCTCAGATCTCCAACTGATGACTCAATACTTCCGACTGATGACTCAATAGCTACACAAGGAAAAGGTTTTGCCTGCCTGATATGTCAAGACCTGTCTGCAGACACATCTGCGCGAACATTACGTCTATTTCTTTTAGGGACCTCGAAAGCGTAACAAGCTTTACACGTGGTCGCCCAAGAAGTCAGTATTTTTGCACCCTGTGTTACAGTCAACAGAATTTAAAGTTGTAAAATGTTAAAAGTTAAAAGAATAAATGTGATAGCATTAAAGCTGGTTTTTGAATTGGATATAGTGAAAAATCAAGTTAAACCTGCTGCAGTGATGCTGAGTAATTATCTCTCAAAGCCTCTTTGTCTTTCTTTTATTCTTAAATTTGGGAGACTTTTTATATTACTTATTCTTGCTTTGCTCATTCAAAGGCATGGTGATAGCGATGCTTCTTTTGCTCTGTACTATTTTGGTTGACCTTGGTCATATTTGATTTGATCATATTTTGGGAGAAGCGGCTTGAATCAGCCTTTTGTGTCTGTTTCTGGTGAAAGTGTCATAATGTCCTATTCAGCACCAGGTCTGAAGGAGCATGGTGTTCCTGTTTACATCAAAGGCATTTTAATATTTTAAGCTTGAACAACTATTGCTTTCAGACTTTTACTTTAATCTTTCTTGTGAATAATAAGAGTCATGCGTTTCAGTTTTTCCTGGATTGATTTCACATGTATTGAAGTTGACTTTTGTCCATTGTTTTGACGTCTTTATTTTTTTCCCTTCTGTTAAGGGGAAACTATTACCTCAAAACAAGAAAATACAAGACACACATCAAACTTCTCTCTTGCATCTGTTTTTAAGTTTCAGGTGCTTTCTTAGGTTGTCACAAGTCAGAGGGAAAGGTCAATCAGAGCAAACACAGTTGTTCTTTGTGTTTTTGTCTTTTCACGTCTCACCTGGCCTTCTCCCTTTTCACTCTCCTCTTTCCCTCTGGGGCTCCACACTGGATTACTCATGCCATGTGCCTGACTGTATGTCATGTGTCCGACTGCTGATAAATTGTACCTGAATGTTTCTAGTTTTGTATATGTATTTGAGGATTGGGGAAAATGTTATTTTGTTCAAGTTATCGCGTTGAGGATCTGCTGCGGATACAGTGGCGGACGCAGCCGGGCGAAACCATAATGTTCCCGACACTCTGAGGGGAATGTGAAAGAAGTTTGCTAGAGAGCCTTTCCCCTTTAACCCCTCCACCTCCCTCCCCAATCACTTTTTCTTACATTTACCATTGAAAACTGGGTGTAATGGGTTGCCCATGTGTGCATGTATGGGGCCTCTTCTCAATATTCCTGGATGACAGCTTAAATTAATGGGCAGCACGATGAAGATGATGGCAGAAGGAAGAGGAATATTCTTTAATTTGTTGTCTAGGAAGCATTGTAGACAACAGAATAAAAACTCTCCCCACTTTTGTCCTTCTTGGCCAGGCTTTGGTGTTTTTCATAAATCTCTCAATGCACACTCATACACACCACATCATACACAAACACACAGAGAGGTAGACCAACACACAGGAAGGATCGTTTTAGCCCACAGCTCTTAGAGATGGAGGGCGACATGGTCTTTGCCTCTGCTGTGAAGCAAACAGAAATACAAATGCTCTCTGCCAGCACTTATTCTCAACACAGACATGTGTTCGGTAAACTTTTGACATGCATGCACACTTACACACTCACACACAGGGTGCGGCCTGCTGCCAACAATAAGACTTGTTTTGCAAGTCTTGGCGCTTTGTTGATGTTAGCCTCGGAGCTTTGTTGTTTTTGTGAATCGTGCTCTCTGAGACCAGTATTAATCTTCATTGAGTGTATACACGCGCTGTCCAAAGCTGCTCTGCTAACTAGAAATTGTCATGCGACAGCGATTGGTTCAAGTTGGGAGAAATGTTTTTTTGGGTCATTGCTTCAGTGTTCGCCTGGTGTTTACAGCACTGGGGTAGATCCCTTTCTCCACCAACGCTCTCCTCTTTTTCACCTCCTCGCATCTTTTGTCATTTTCTTCGCTACGATATTGCCCGCGACTCCTTGGCCAGATGCAGCATTTGTGTTCTGTATTCTGAATTCCTTGACTGCAGTGTGTATGATTGTGGAGAGAAGCTAAGTGGTTTGGCTGTGCCGTCTTTTTCCAGGTGCTTTTTTCAGCCTCTTCAACCTATCTGGGTTTGCACCGTTATCTCTCTTCAATGAAGAACCTTTTACATTTTGCAGGGCAGGCAGATGGATTTCTGTTTGACAGAAGGCCGTGCATATTTCATATCAACCCTTCCTAAAAGCCAATATCAGGAACTTTTAGTATCCAGGTACCAGGTACTATGGAATAACATGAATTCAAGCCAGTGTACCATGTTGTACCAACATATTAGTTTCTGTAATATTTGCACTTTGGATGGTTGGATGTAGTGGATATCTAGTTGCACCTGCCACTTATAATTCGCAAACATTAAAAAGTGAGTTTTTGTTGTTGGTATGTAAATAAAGTCTTTCTATACTGCAGCAGTGGGTTCTTTTGCTTTATGATTTTTATTTTTTACTGAGTTTTTATTAACTAAATATGTTTTCATACTTGGGATCATATTTAAACATCTGAGTAAATATTCTTATTAAAGCAGTAAAATAGAGGAAAAGCAGTCATTCCTCTTTTACTTTGCAAGACAGTGACTCTGATAAGTTTATCTTTATTGAAACAACAATGATTAGGTTTAATTTCTGTACAAATGTGGAAAAAAAAGAAAAAATACATGAAGAAGCCCTCCATTATTCTGAATTCTGATTCTATTCTGATCGCAGGCTAAGAGATAAACATAAACGTAAGAGGAGGACGATGCATTCGTGTTCCTTTTCATAGACGTATCCAAGAAACATTTCTGTCCATTCAAATAGCAAATTAAATAAAATCCATATTAATGTCAAATTTAACTTTTTTTGTTTTAGTGTGCAGGTTGAACTGATCCGCTGTTACAGTTCAGACAAAAGGAATCATTACTATTTATTACTCTGATTAATTGTTAAATGAAACACTTGTTTACGTGATGTCACTGCTATAATGGGGTCAAAAAAGCACATTAAAAACTATAAGTTTTACTGGAATGGACTTTTTTTAAATGGGAGTTCTGTTTTTTAAAGAAATAAATATTCAGTCAGCTTTATTAATAGGGTTATTTTTTGTTTGATTGCTTCTTTTTCGGCAGTGGTACACTAACGCTGCGCTCAGCAAGATGGCACATCATTTATTCCTTCTCTCATATTGCATCTTTACATAACTGAGCTCATTGAAATGCTCATAAATAATTCTGCAATAAATGTAAGTCAAGCGAATCTGAAACTTGTTAATGCTTGAATAATAAATCAGGAGCAAATGCCTGATTTAAAGAAGCATCAGTAGAGCTTCTGATGTCCTGTTTTAGCTGACTGATGCAAGCTTCATTTATAGACAGAGTGTAGCTCCAATCCCATCACATGTGGTAACTCAGAGGCATTTAACTGTTTGAGCGCACTAACTTTGAGCTGTTTACTTACAATCGAATCACCTAGAAATTTTTTTTGGCACCACATTTTTATAGGCTCTGAGGGACCATCATTATTGCTTTCTTCCCGCGGAGTGAAGCTATTTCCTCTTCCAATGCTGCTCTGTCAGCAGTATATTATTTTGTTAGAGACAGTTTGTTTTAGTGTGGGTGCAAGGGGTTGGGGAGTGGGTCTCTGTGTCCGTTTCGTTCGTGTTTAGTTTTTTGTGTGTGTGTGTGTTTTATATTTATTTTCTGATAAACTTGTTGTGATTTTAAAATGAAAAAAGTATTTTTCAAATTTTATTTTTTAAAGCACATTGTGCTGCTGTTATGCATGAAAAGTATTTTTAAAATAAAGTTAAATTTGATTTGATTTTGTCAGGGAGATTGCCATTGAAAAGTTGAGGAACTGAAGCCCTCTCTCAGCATCCTGTACAGCTGGGGAGGTAGGAGGCTGCAAAACACACCCAGCATCGGTAGCTATCCGTCATTATGAGGGCAGGAGGATGGACTCTACTGCCCAGTCAATCGCTACAGGATGGGAGGCACCGTTGGGCCCGGTAGAGGGGGGAGGCACCATTGGGCCCGGTAGAGGGGGGAGGCACCGTTGGGCCCGGTAGAGGGGGGAGGCACCGTTGGGCCTGGTAGAGGGGCGAGGCACCGTTGGGCCCGGTAGAGGGGGGAGGCACCGTTGGGCCCGGTAGAGGGGGGAGGCACCGTTGGCTCTGCTAGATGGACTGTAAGAAAGCCTGTAAGAGAGTTTCAATGGGGTCCCGTCTCGCAAGATATGTTCATGCTTTTTATGCTCTTTTTTAGTCATCATCCTCATAACAGAAAACAAAAGTACATTCCTGTTTGCAGCAGCTAACCCCCCCACCCCCTTCCTTGTGCTCCACCACTACAGCACTTTTTTGGGAGACAAAGCCTTTTCCTTTCTGCATCTTTGGCAGAGTGAATTTCATGTTGTCTTCCCCTTTGGGAATTAAACCATGCTATGTGGTAATTATATGCATGTTTCTCTCTGTATTTTGGGGGTTGGAGACAGACAAAGTCTCATTCACATTAGAGCCAGACCATTCCTTAACGCCTACACACTGACCCCAAAGAAAATATTTCACATATTCAAACCCAATAGTTGATTGACAGCCTCTGTATAATAGTTGAGAAGTTTATGAGTCGCATTAAGTTTTACTTTTGAAATAAATGATGATTTTGTAAACTTTCTACATTTATGAGTCACATTTCCTCTGTGGAACACAGTGCGAGGTCACAACAGACTGCAGCTGGCCAGACCATACTGTCACGATTTTAAAATACAGTAGACGTTTTTTTTTTTTTTTTTTAGGCAATTACAGTCAGGTCAGTTTGTCAAGAGGATCTTTTTGCTGCTGGTTTTGAGGTAATGTTGCTCGAGTGATTTGCCCCTGTACTTTGCATTTGTTACAGACTTACGATACGTTTCCATGGCAGCACAAATGTACTATACCAGCAGGATGAACTGATAAAGTTATTCTAAATCAAAATAATGTGCAAAATAACCAGATCAGGCCAGGAGGAAGCGAGGAGGTCGCAGCGCATCAACGAGGCTGATGATGGAAATACAAACTATTTCTTCTACTCGTTCTCATGGGTAGTAAGAGATTGCTAGCTGGCAAAAATGGATGAGCTTGGAGTGGCAGAAAGAATATAAGAATTTACTGAGACATGGCTGCATGAACACATCCTGGGTTCTGTGTCTGGGAACTGCAGGGCTTTTTAACCACTATTGGTGCCATCTTAGACATTTCTCTGTGAAGGAGAACCTTAACGATGACATCGAACTGCTAGTCGTGAGTTTATATCTCTATTATTTACTGTTGTTGTTGTTTAGCTGTTTTACTGGTTTATTTCAGACTACTTCTACTGCACACACAGCCTGTGTCGCCATCAGCTCTGTTATTGATGGGATACAAACACAGCATCCTAATGGACATTGCTGTCTCTGAAGACATTTCAACATTTTTAACTGCTCCAACAGACATGCTGGACTTATTTTATACCAATGTTAAGAATACATCCAGCTCCGCTATCTCCTTCAGATCATATCATAGTCTGGTTCTACTCACCTCTAAGCCTCATCTCTCTCCACATCTGCTCAGACCTCTGTGGGAAGAAACAACTGGAGAAACTGGCTGCAGGTCCAAATGGTATCAGCCCAAAGGTTCTGAAAACCTGCTCAAGACAACTATGTTGGCTTCTTCAGCATCTTTTCAATACCAGCCTGAGTCTGAAAAGAGTTATTGTGTTCTGGTGGAAAACATCCTGTTTGGTTCAGTACTAAAAGAACTCACCATTTCTCTTCACACTGAACACCTCAGACTTCCAGTTCATCTCTGAGTCCAGTTAACTGTGATGGACAAGTAGCTTAGTTTCAGTTGGTTAGTTTGTGAGATGGAGCAGAAACCTCATGTTGAACAGGAACACAACAGAAGGGCTGATTGTTGACATGGAGGTGGCAGAGGACTACAAGTACTGGGAGTTCAGTTGGACAACAGACTGGACTGGAAATGCAACACAGTAGCATCTACAAGTAAGGACAGAGCAGACTATGCTAAAGGAGGCTGAGCTCGTTATTCTGCAGAAATCTGCTGCGGAAACTACAGTCAGCTCTGCAGCATCTGCTGTGGCAGCAGGATTAGAAGGCCGGGCTGTGTTGCGGGTCCTTCTGGAGCCGCTGAAGCTGATTGTCCCGTAAAGGATGAAAAGAGGAAGATTCTGCTCATCATCGGAAACAACAAAGTGCTCAGTGTGATGCTGTGTCAAGACAGAGAGGTGCCAGAGATTGTTCCTAGCAGCAGCCCTCGGGAACAAAGCTCTAAATTCTTTTAATTAATAATTATTATTGCATTTATTAGTTTAAAAAAGAATTCTGGGAACATTTGACTGCCATCGCCAGTGGAAGCTGCTGTTGAAAACTACGATGTTAGTGCTGTTTAAGAATGTTGGAGACAAGAATTATTACTTTGCATAAAACATGAAAACGCAGTGATAAAAATGACAGCATGCAGCAAAAGTTCCTTTTTCAACGGTTTATACGAAGCCGAACAGCTTCAGGATGGAAATGATTTTCCTCCAGTCGAGACCAATAACAGTGAGCTCTTGTTGCCAGGTGTCCACGGGAGAGGCTGAGAGGGATAGGCTACAGATATGTGCACATGCCTGCACCCAATGACCCGTTATCTTCTATATATCTTTTTCTTTTTTTGTTTTTACTTTGTGCGTGCGTGTGAGCTTGCAGGAGTGTGTGCTGTACTGTGCACTATAGTGGCCTGACACAGACTACAGTTGGGCCAGTAATCCATTAGCAATGGCCAGAGATGGGTTGGTATGGAATAAATAATGGATACAATCCTTTCCCTCTGAATAAATCAAGACCAGAGAAATGGAGAGAGATGACAGATTAAATGTGGGAGAGCGAGTTGGAGAAAGAGGATTTGTGTAACCGAAAGAGGAACATAGAGAAGAAAGTGTCCTGAATTCTAAATTGCTGTCTTATTTCTTTTTGTCTTTACAAAGGAGACAAAATATTTTAGGAAGGTGCAGCTTTAAGTTTTTTTCCCCTCATGATTTCTGTTTTTAGGAAACAACTTTTGGAACAACAAAAAGACAATTGTTTTTATTCAACAGAAAAACAAGACTTTCCAGCTCAATTTTCTCTCCTTCTCTTTCTTCATCTTCCCATCAGGCGCAGGGCCAGACGTTCACCTTTCCTGACATCTTCCCGGAAAAGGATCAAACACCAGCGGAGGGCTCCGTGGAAGAGATGCAGGACAAGTTCATGGAGGACGAAAAGCAGAGGCAGAAACTCGACCCCAGGAGAGGAGGGGTCACCGAGTGGTTTGGACTCTGAAGCAGCCCTCTGACCACAAATTCAATGCGCCGGTGTGTGTGTGTGTGTGTGTGTGTGTGTGTGTGGGGGGGGTTGTTGGACTGGGAGCAACATGCATGGATTTAAAATGCGACTGCTGTGATGTCACTTCTATTTCTGTAAGAAACACAAGCGTGAAGTGAAGGAGCGAGCGAGCATATGTGGGATACTGCAGACATGTGTTTAGTTTGTTTGCGAGGCTTCGGTCCAGTTACCCGAGCCAGAACAGAACCAGAAGAAGAGAAGGATCGTGGCCCAGTTCCATTTTCTATGAAATCAGCCCACCACACAAAATCTCTCTCACCTCAGATGACCTCCTCTCCTTCCTCCTCAAACTGTTCTTGGCACCTCCTTCTCCTTTCTCTCCTCCTTTTTGGCATCACCTACTCGGCACCTCTTCTTTCTTTGTTTATGAGAATATTCCTTGTTGTTTGTCACCTCTTATCCTCTTCTATCCGTTAGACTCTGCCACAGCAGGGAGTGTGAGAGCATGGTATCCCTGGAAGCTCCAGCTCAGTTTGTTGGATCCAGCTACCTGAACAACCCACACCATTTCCTCTTTTATGAGTTTGCCTTGGATTAATTGACCACTTTAGTTAAACAATTGAGATGTTGTTTCAGCAAAGCAAGAACATGGAATTTGCAGCGGTTTTATGTTACAGTATTTTGTGGTAGCACTTCTGGTTAGAGGCTGTTTGTGTCTGTATCTTTGCCTAACATCTCAAACTTGCCAATGAATCCAACTGTGAACGTTGTTTTAATGAGAACTAATAAATGGTCACTTGTCCAAAAACGCTCTGCTTACAGTTTCTTGAGTCCTCCATGCCTCGTCTGTCACGACTTCACTGGCACGTTGAGGAGCCGTTTGCTGCACAAGCAGGCCTCTGCAGATGCCAACAGGGTCTGTTAGCTGTTTTCACAAGGAAATAATCTGCTTGATTCAAGCCAGCGAAGGACAGAGTACTCTTACCGTAATAACGCCCATAAAGAGGAGAGTCGAGGACACCTCTCCTAGGTTTGCATTGTAGATCCTCCATTTTGCTGAGAGGCCAAAGTTACAGTAAGCGTCCCCCCCACTCCTGCCCTCCAGCATGACCACTAATGCTGGCAGGCTAACACAAAGATCCAGTCCCTGACCTCACCCAACCAACTCATCTATCACTAAGGAGAATGTCAATATTGATCCTGCTGGCCCATTGTCTGCTGCCTGGAACCACTCGCCCCCTGCGTTGCTGTAAAGCAATCTGATTTGGAACAAAACAAGCCTCCACTTACACAGTCACTCGTTTGCTGTTCTCTCTGCCTTGTTCTCTCTTTTTCACTTTTTATTTTCTGCTTTTTGTGCTCCTTCTCTCGCTGTTGCCCAGTCTGGACCTCTGAGAAACAGCTGAATAACCAACTGAGAGGGAGACTGAATTCCTGTTGTCTCTCTCCTGGCCTGAACAGACCCTCATGAAAGTTGGGTAATCAAGTTGTGGTGTTTGCCAAGCAATAATCTGTCCCCTGTTGTCCTCTGTGACGGGGATACCCTGTCCCTCTGAAAAATCATGCGCAAACTCTTGCATACCTTGCACGATTGTTTCTGATTAGGCTGGCGTTTAAATCACTATTTGAGACCTGCTGACAGTTTAGGATTTTTTATGCACAGAGAACATTGAGACACACTTGCTTAATGACTTCAACTCTTGCTCACACTTGAATGCTTCTGAGTCATCTCGGGTTTTTTCACAAAACAAAGTATAAATATGAAGATTTAACTGGTGAATACATAAACAGAAGAGCGTGTGACATGCAGTGATTACTATTCACTTGAAAGACTTGTTTCAGAATGTTTTATTGTAGTAACGACAGCATATAATCTGACTAATTCAAATGAGTAGAAATGTTCAGACCTTAATATGACTTTACATGAAGAAGTGGCTCATTTACGTCTCATTTCCTGAGCTAGGATCAATTATGTTTTTTTTTTTAAATAAAATCCCTTTAAAGAGTCACACACATGGGAGACACATAATGTTATTCATATGTTGCTCTTTCTTGTCTTTTTTTTTTGTTTGTTTTAACTCCCACATCCATTTTACTCTTCATCCATTTGCTTTCTAAGCAGCCAGTTGGAGCCTAATCCAGCCGTCGTTTCTCTTTTTTTATAAACCGCTATGCTGAACAGGATGCAAGTGATCCAAATATGGCTTTACGTTTGAACGCTGGTGTGATGAACTGGTGACTAGCAGAACAGTTGCCCATTCTGCCTCCACTTGGAACCGGTAATGAAAAGATAAGATCAATTTATCTAAACCCCAGAGGAAAGACTTCCGAGAGGCCGAGGCCTCATTACACTGAGCCTGTTTTTGTTAATCCCCGTTTGCTGATAGTAAAAAGTAAAAATCATGATGAGATTTGAAGAAACATGTAACCAGTCAGGGTAATGTAACCCTAAATTGAAGTTTGACCCAGCTGGTAAGATTCCTAAGGCCAAGAGGGGAGTCACTCCTTTACTGACCAACCTGAGATGCGCCTTGTCAAGAGAAAAAACATGATGCTTTCTGGCTCCACTTGTGGATTTTAAGGACTTTGTCCTGAGTGTATTACAACAGGAGAAAAGACTTAAGATTCCTCTTTGGCATAAAAGGTTTTTAAACTCCTTTTAATGCTTTACCCAAGGTTTCAACAAGCAACCTCAGCTTTTGATGAAGAATAAGTAAAGGGATGATTTTATTTTTGATAGATTTTCACCAATTCTGATTTTCTATCATTTTATTGTAAATTACTTAATTTTATTTTTTCATTAAACAAAACCAAAAAAAAAATTATTTTATTCTCATTTTTCCTTCAGTAAAGAAATTTCCCCTTCAGTTAACCGAGAATATGAGATCAGAGCTGCTGTTTACTAAAGTTGCAGGTGAGGCTGTTCTGAATAACTGAGATCACTTATTTGTATTCATCGCTGGAGGAAGAAGGGCAGACTGTAGCAGAATGTTTTTACCAAGACTGTGCCAGGCAAGTGTCTACTCACAGATTCTTACCATATCGTTGCATTCTGCAGAAGTCCGTAATTAAATGACAAAGAAATGTTAGACTCAGGTCTGCAGCTCCATCGTTTTCGCAAATTACTCTTTTCTCTTTGCACTTTCTTTTATTATTTTTTAAATGAAACTAAAAATAGCAGCCACTCCTAAAGAAACAATACTTGCAAATAGCTTTAAAGACCTTTTTTGTGGCCTTTTTTTCACCATGTGTCATCCCACTGCATCTCTTTTCATACCTAATAAAAAGCTGCATGCACAACACATCTCCCCTTCTGTCCGGCTCTGTCTGTGCAGCTGACAGCCATTTCCCTGTTTGTTTATACAGATTTCTCCTTGTCTGTCAGAGGATGCAGTGTGGTTGGAGTGTGAATAAATGGCAGGATGGAGGTCTGCGGTGAAACATGCGAGCAAGCCCCACACTTCCTAGATCTTTTGAACTCAGGACAAGATGCATGGTATATTGTAATGCGCTGCACGTTGTGTAATCGCAGAGGAAGGAAAAGTAAGCATGTGCGTGCAAGACACTCAGGATGGCCAAAGTGAGGGAGAAAGTGAAGAGTGAAAAAGAGATGACATCACTAAGAAAATGCTGAGCTGGATTTAAGGGCTACTGGATAAGAGTTCTGCTCCCACTGTGTACTTGTACATCCCCCCCCCCCCCCCTTTCTCTTAAGAACTACACTGCAGGTTCTGTTCCCATCCCTACATGGTAAGTTAATGGAACGGGGGCTGAATATTTTAAACGGCCTTTCACTCTTCTCCTTCGTCTCCATACTCCTCTATCTCCTTTTTTTCTCCTTATTCAGCTGTGCATTAGTCAAGTGCACACATGACCCTGTTTCTACCACTGCAGTGCACATTTGGAATCTGCATGACATCATTCTGTATTTTTGGGATGAGTGGTGGTAAAGTGAATGTCCTCTCTGCCTTCTGTAGCCTCCCAAAGGGGCAGATCTCCTCCTCGCCGGCTGTAGCAACATCCCACTTGCAAAAGGAGTCTTTTCCCGCAGATGCTCCGCAGCATCCTGTAGCCATTAAGGAATTTCGATTAAAGTTATTTTGATAATGCTGATGATAAGACTTTGTACTTAAATGGCTGCGTCGTCCAAACGTTGCTGTGCTTCAGTGTGCCAGACAAAACTATTCCTACAAATTTTAAGTCGCTATATGCTTTTTTTCTGCCAAATTTCTGCAAAATAACACATTTTCATACAGTTAGACAGCTACTACCCCTACCGGCCTCTTGTGCAGATGCACAGACTCCCACACACTTACTCTGGGGTTCACTAAGACAACCAGAATTGCTTGCTGAGGATTCTGACGGCCTCTTTTGGATCACTGCCATACACATTCCTCTTTCCCCCAGGTTGCTTCCCCCAGCTCAGCCAGTGCACTCTGTCACCCCATAAGTGTGTGCATATATGCGCATGTGTGTGGCTCTTTTATTGCCGGTCCATGTACCACATGCATCTTTACTTTAGAAAAGAAGTTTACTTCAGTTTTTTGTGCAGACAGACGGTGCATGATTGCGGTCATGGCTTCCTGTTAACCACCCGTCCATGTAGAAAAGTATCCCGATATGGCCGCTCCGTGTGTAAATGCCACTGTAACTCACATCTATGCACTTGTTGGCTTCGAGCCAGAAGCAACAATTGAAGCTGAGAAAAACATGTTGCCTGGCTGTCTTGTTGCTTACAATATTAGAAATCTTTATGCATTGCAAGCTTTCAGTTTACAAGCATCATATATGTGGAATCGAAGGTTTCTTTATCTTTAAAGTAAAAAAGAAATAACCTTTACAGTTTGTTGCTGCATTTGACTGGTTGATTTGAATTCCCAAGCTTTAAATAAAGTTTAAATAGAAACTATTTTAACCATTTTTTATGCATTTCATGCTTTATATAAAACACCTCGAATCAACTTGTTGAATCTGCTTTATAAGTGAACGTTAAGTTAGTTCTCCTTAAAATATATCACATAGCCATTTCTGCTAAATTGAATCATGTTATTGGCAAAAATTAATTTACTCTATGTTGCATCAGATAGCAAAAATCTGTGGTGAAAATTATAGTAAAAAACAACAAAGCAACATTTTGTACAACCTCGCATATATTTGAGCTATCTAACTATTTATGTTTAATATAGTTTTTATCTGGTGGTATCACAGATATATTTTTGAGTAAATGGCTGTATTTAAAGGTAATTTATGGGTATTTTATATGAATATTGTAGCAGAAGCATTCAGGTTCACTGCTAGCTGAGAATATTCAGTTTTCAAAATTTTACTGAAATCCTGGAATATTGATTAATATTTTGCTTTAAACCTCTTTAAAAAAATGAGTATTTTATTGTCTAAAACACTTATTTTGCATGTAATAAACTACTTTTCCCCCTGGCTTAATAGTTCAACAACTGGAAAATCATTAAAAGAACAATTTTTTGCTTCAACGATCAATATTATTTAAAATAAAACTGAAAATGTCTTTAAAATTATAGTGACAATAATCATGTGAAATGAAGCTATTAATATTAGTTTAGATTATGCACCTAAATAAAAAAAAATAAATAAGGAACAAAAAACTTCAGAGATCAGCTTCATTCGTTATCATGAATTACTGTTTCCATTTATTTATTTATTTACTGTCAGTTTTTGTTTCCACCTGTTCATGTAAAACATCTTATGAATTTTGTGTCGGTCGTCTGCTGGCTTTCAGGCAAATAAAAAAAAGAAAAAGCCCATAAAACCAGCCATGTACTGGCTTCTACTGCTCCCAAATTCAATTAGAATAAATTAAAAGTCCAGATAATAGAAGACTGCACATAGTGTTCTTCAGCACAACAGGCACTGCATGGTCTTTGAGCATTGTAATTAATAGAAATGTTTTTTTTTTGTTTGTTTTTTTTCTGCTATTTCAGATCAGCTGCTCGTTGTTTCACTTGGCTGACGGCAGAAATAATGAAACAGAACTGGTGAAGGTAAAGAGGCGACACAGCCTCTGACACATGATGACAGCTTAATATAATTCCACCACCAGTTGGCTCTGAAAAATGTGTGCAGTAAACAAGAGAAAAGCAGTTCTTCTTGTTACTCTTCCTTTTTTGTTTTTGTGAGCCTTTTATGAGAAATGGAATAATGCATCTTGATAGTATATTTCGCGTTATGTGTTGACAACATAATGTTTTGGACTGTGTGGGTGGCCCCCTTTCCCGCCGGCTGTTCAACACAAATTTTGACTTTAAACAACTTGATAACAGTGACAAATACATGGAAAGAGCAATGAAAATGGGGGGCAGCTGCATTGATGCATACAACATGCATGCATTTCAGGGGGAGAAAGGGAATGAGTTCAGTTCAAGAGAAATCTACTGGGCCTGGCCACCCATATGGACTTCAAAGCTCTTAGCCACGGTCTGCGCTCATACACGTAAGTGCATTTGTCAGTGACCCCTCAGCTGGTGGTATCATAGTGCTTGGAGGCTTTGCCAAGTCAATAACATAGACTGATCCCTGATGCTGAACTTACTGGATGTCCCGGCTCGTCTCAATACTTTATGTACCTGCTTGGGGGTTCAGCTGCCGCAGTAGGCTGAATAGAGATCAGTGATTCTATCACTCCACTATGCCTGCCTGCAGGTCACTCTGACTTGAAACACTGTTGAGAGGAAGGAAAAAGAAGAGACCATGGGAACAATGAGCCATGGAGTTTGGGTGAATTCATTTCCTCTAAGGAATGAGATCTTATGTACTTTAACAGAAGCCTCTTCCCATCATGCTTGATGTCACTGGGGTCACTAATTTCTTTGTATCACCCCAGGAGAACAGTCTTGAGGTTAATTGTCTGAAATCTTTAAAGAGACAAATAAAAAAGGGGGCATTTGTGCATTAAGTTATTCATTTTAATAGGATATCCCAAAAAGGAGATTCTTGAAGGTCTAAGAATTATGTGGTGTACAAAGGTAAGCAGATTGTTAGAACTACAGCATCAATGAGCTGCTTTAATAGCGCCTATATGTATTTAGATTGCACATTTTATAAACAACAGGCTTTAATATGTTCATTCTATCAAACCAGTTATTCTTATTCTTGGCAAAAATGTATGGGTATTCTGTTGGGAAGATGTGAGTATGAAGGGTGGCTAGGAAAGTATTTGAGAGGGTGAAGTTGGGAGAGCTGGGCAGAAAGATGGAGTGGGACATTGGACACATAGGTCTTGGTTTTGGAAATGAGAGGGGATGGGTAGTGCTAGACAATTCATCTAATCCAAGCCATTTACTCTAAATATGACTATTGGCTTTCATTTGAAACCCTCCACACTCCTGTCTTACATCTCGTTTCACTTCCAGCCCTTAGCTGCGTAGCACTTACGTCAGAAAATGACACTGTAAGCCATCACTTAGCTAACATAATGACAGAATTACTCACCCAGCCAAAGATAGTTCAGCCTCTCTGGCTTGATTTCAACCAGAGAAAAGTTGACTTGCTCTGGCCTGGATTCACTCAGCAGGGTTTGACTTCGCTGGACTACGTTTCACCATCAAAGGCTGATTAGAGTGGTTTGGGTTGAGTAGACACTAAGCTTGAAGACCATGTTCTCGCTGGCACACTTTAACAAAGGACCATCAGCCATTGCAACTTGGATTTGACTGTCTGGCTGCCACTAATGTGACCTGGGTTCAGTAGACAGAGCTTGACTTGCATGGCCTGAATTCATCAGATAGAGTCCAACTTTCTGGCCCGAGCTTGTCGACAGGGCTCAACTAGTGTGGCCTTGGCGGATGCAGGGCCTCTGGGTGATTGAGGATGTGTTTGTTTCCCAGGCAGCAAGCAGGCAAGGTGGCGGCATTGCTTCTGCACAGTCGAGGTCTAGATGCGGGGGCGAGGGAGCCAAAACAAACTACTGTGATTGCCTCCCATATGCCCTCCTGACCTCACTGTTTCAATTGCAAGGCAAAGAGGAGGAAAAAAGGGGCGAAGAGAGCAGGACGGGGGTACGAGAGCCTGTGGTTGAGGTCTGACATGTGAGGGGAGGGTGCAGCTTCTGGCAGGAGAGGTCACTTGAGTACTTCAGAGGAAAGAGAGGACTGGATGGTGACCTTTTACCTGATTCTTTCTTTCTTTCTTTCTTTCTAACTATCTATCTATCTATCTATCTATCTATCTATCTATCTATCTATCTATCTATCTATCTATCTATCTATCTATCTA
>JBAMHX010000011.1:26374373-26389718 GCA_037177515.1 Pseudomugil tenellus
GTGTGTTGGATATGGGTTGCATCTAAAAGTTGCAGGATGGTAGATCTCGAGGACCGAACTTGGAGACCCCTGCCCTAGTGGATGGGGCGGGGAGAACTTCAACTTTTAGCCAAAGTTAGAATGTTCATGTGTCCATTTAAAGTCTCACGTTGATTTCTTTTTGCATCACGCATGGAGATAAAACAACAGGAGCCACATTATATAACAGTTATTATTTTGGAACATTTTTTTTTTAAATGTGTTATTGTTCTTTTTATACCATACATGAAGATGTTATGAGTATTTTTGGTTATATGAGATGTAAATGTATCTTTTAAAACAGTTTTCTAAAAGTATTCTGGTTGTCTTTCATGAATGTATTTAACTTTTAACATGATGTCATCTTGTTTTTTTTAATTTATTTTTTAACCAATAATTATAATATTATTTTCATCTTAAAAGCTCTAATAGCAAAATAAACACTATTTCCCTATAAAAATCCCATCTCCAGATAAAATCACTTGTTCTTTATTCCAATTCTAACATTTCCCGCTAATTTGATAAAACTCCATCCATAACGTTTAGACAGACAGACAAACCAAAAAAACTTTATCACAGCCTTGGCAGAGGTCATAAAGCCTACATTAAGGTAGGAACAGATTGGAAAAAAACATAACCCAGAATAATACAATATGATTGAGTGAATATATGTTGTGTGATTGGTGAACTTCTCCATATGTGGTAACATGAGAGGCACAAACTGGGTTTTTGTTGCTTGCAGCATTTTAAAAAGGCTGATTTTATATTATTCTGTTTAAATCCCTGCTTTACTAGAGCATCAGCTAAAAGACGAAGATGAAAATGTTTATTGAGTGATCATCCTGGTGGGTCTGTTTGCTACGAACCTTCATTGCATGCTGCCCTCCCCATTTCCAGCCATTCCTGTCTTTCCATAAAGGATCCAGAACAGAAGGAAAATACCTGTAAAAATTAAATCCATTAAGACTTTTCCACATAATTGCTAAGTAGGAGTAGACTGGCACAAAATCCTGTCTGAGCAACAGCGCCACTCAGGTCTTCTCTAAATCAGTACCAGTTGCACTGTTATGGGGCTGACCTTGACATTAAATTACCGAGCAGCCCCTGTCTTACACGTGCACGCACATAAATGCACAGTCATGCATACATCACACCCAAGGGGAACACCCTCAGGAAGCGCACATGTCCCTCTAAAAGTGGACAGTGTGACTGGATAGCTCTTTGGGGAGGGTGTATGTGTGTGGGGTTGTTTTACAGGAACCACATGTGTCAGGGATGACTGGTGACTGCAGAGTATCTGCCTCTAGTTCCTCATCAGAACCCAGTGACTTTTACTTTCCCTGATAAAGTCCTGCTTGTTTTTCCCAGGAAGCTCAGAGAATCCAGACATTTTCTACCTTTTTTTTTTTCTCCGGCAAGCAAGCTGAGCTGTTCGAGCCAAGCTGTGCCTCTTGCGCTCCTTCATATAAGTTCCCAATAACTCATAAATACTTTCATGGGACGCCATAAGCCATGCATGCCATGTAGTCTTTGCTCAACATTGCATTTGTATGAACTCAGGTGAAAATAAAAGCCACTCATTCTGTCTTTATAGAGTTTGTTCATCTTTTATGTGATGCTGATTAAAAAGGAATAATTAGCACACATCATGGTTTTCATTAAATTTCATTAAAAGATGAAAAGAAAACCCGATTTAATGAGAACATTGTGTATAACAGTGCATACTGCAGTTCACTTTTATTTGATTTTTGTTTTTTCTTTTTCCAGTCTTCCCCTGCTTCCAGCCTTCGAGTTGCTTTTAAATGCATGTAGTCATCATCAAAAATATACTTGCAGATAAGCAATAAGCGAGGTTCCACACTGTTCGCAACTCAAGCCTTGTATTTGCTGCAGAAATGGAGGCATAAACCTGCACATTGATGTCATTTTAACCATCTGCTCAGCTGAATTCAATCGTTTGTTGTTCTGGATGTAGACTCGTTTTTTCCTTCATTGCGTTACTAGATAGAGCTTCTGTGTTTATCAGGAAGGAAGGCTTATAGCCAGCTCTCCAACCATATCACCCGTATCACTCCGTACCCTGCAGGCCTTTCCTCACTTCTCAACCTTCCCTGGGGGGGCTTGCTGCTAGGCACTGGCTGGCTACTGTTGGTGGATACGGTATCTATGGATGGCAAGTCCAGGAAAAACATGTTCAAGTAAGACAGATGGGGAGAGGATGATCAGATAGAGAGAGAGAGAGAGAGAAAAGAAAAAGCAATGCACAGGAATGAGAAAGGATGGAAGCAGGGAGAGAAGAGAGAGGGGAAAATCACAGGAGGGGGAGAGAAAAGAAGGAGGCTCCTTTAGGGGAAGATAAAGTTCACCCTTTTCTCCCTCTTTGTTTTTGATGGGCCAGTTGGTGTTTTTTTTTCTTTCCTTTCCTTCTTTTTTGACACAGGCAGTCATGACTGGATCACCCGAGTGAAACCACCTGGTGTGTCGCTCTTCCTTTCCACCCTTTTCCTCCCGTATGTGCACTCAATGACCATTTTTCTCCCTGGCTGTTGGCCAAGTCACCTTAGCAACTCCACCTTTCAGAATGGGAGAGGAAATATGTTTTTTCTATGTTTTATCATTTCTTTATGCGCAGCTAACACTGCTTTTTCAACATATGTGTGCTCATGTGCATGTGTGTGTTTTTGTAACCCCCCTTCTTCCCCCCATTCCATATATTCCTCGTATTCTACTTCTCAGTACAGAGTACAGTACAGAGCGGGAGAATACAGAAAATGTGCAGCTTGCTTTAAGTGGAACTTTAAGAGCCACACAACATGCAGCTGGTCTTTATTACTTCCCCTTTGGTTCATTGAAGCATAATTACATTCTGACTTCATCCCAACCTTAGCATGACCTCTGCTCTCCAGTCAGACACACTGGCAACCGCACACACTGGCACACAAACAGACGCATATAGGCACATCCACCGCTGTTCATGTAAACTTAGGATACATCACTTGAAAGCAAGTCTGCTCAGTTACACACCAGCACACACACATTGAGTGCAAGCACAGAAAATCCCACCTACGAACAGGCAGACAGACATGTAGCCTCAGTCTAAGCTGAGATCATACTGGACCAATATAATAGTGTAAGTGAGCCCAAACACAAATTGGGCTCCTGCTGGAAAACTCTGCACCATGCAAATTCTCATGTGTGTGTTTGAGGATTGTCAGATGGAAATGAACCCCACCGACCCTGCTCCTCCCTCCCTCTGGTTTTCCTGTCCTCTGCTGCTCTAATTGGAAACGGTTGCTAATCAATTATGACTTTTACTGTCACTTTTCCATCCTCCTTCTTTTTAGCCTGCGGACAATTTTTTCCTGAAGACGAGCTTACTTTCTCTTTTCTTCATTTTTGACATGAGTTTTCCAGTCTATTGTTTTTCTCCTTTTTCTGATCAAACAAACAGGGTTTTGTGCACAACAAAACAGCTCCACCTCATCTTTATTAATCAGCCTCACTCCCGCAAACCGGTCAAGGTGTGAACATCAAAATGAAACCATTGTTTTAAGGAGCTGCATGTTTATTTTGGTTAGAGAACAAGCAGATTAAGATGGTGTTGGGTCCTATTGTGCTGTAGACAAATCGAACGAGGACATTGGTTGTATCTGGGTTGTTTATGGGGTGATTCTGGACGGGTGGGCTTGTTAAACATCATTAGGTCCCCCTGACGTCACCAGCCTAATGTTTGGGAAACACAAAATGTCCTTCTGATGTGCCGATGCCATGCTACTCAAGTAACAGCAAATATTTACCAGTACAAAAGCCGCACTGCTGGCAAGACTAAGACAATATAGAGCCAAGTAATCTGCTTGATTACTTTTGGTTTTATTCCATGACAGCAAATATAAAGATGCCCCACTGACATTCAGTTTGAGTAATAAAAAAAAGCACAACTGCCATGACACATCAACGACATGCAGTACATGCACAGTTTCATGTGGTTTGATAGAAAATTAAATATTTTTGCCCTAATCCATCAATGTCACGTGATTACTGGATTCACTGGCACCAAAAAGAGACAGCGGAGTCAGATTCTGACATCACACAGCATCTTTCAGTGTCAAGTTTCGCAGAAATGATGTCACTCAGTGTTATATGATTATTTTCATGCATAACGGAGACATTGGGGTGCCCTCCCAACATACCATGTTCCAAAGCCTCCAAATTTAGAAGTGAGGTCATTTTCTTATGAAAGCACAATTCTAACTTTAAACCTGGTTTGGTCCACTGTTTCCCACTCCACCCTTCAACCACACCAGGGATATCCCTCACTCGCCTTGTCTTGGAACACTTTCAGTAGTATGTGTGAGAGTGTGTGAGTGTCTGTTTTTGTGATTGCACATTCTGGTTAGAAAAGAGTGAGTGTGGGAGATTAAAATAGAGTGTGAGACTATCACATTCTCAGAATAAAACAGAGCTTGGATTGTAAGAGGGAAACACCTCAGTGAGTGATGTCAGACGGATTTTACACACGATTCAGGTGCAAGGTCATGGAGCACAACGTCAGACTCAGAGGCGTTTAGGAGTTCCTTTTACCCCCTTCCTATGTCTTCCATTGCATCAGAAAAAGCTGAAAATCAACCATATATTAGTTTGGATGTGTTTCTGTTGCAGGATTATGAGAATTTATATTCATGGTGTTCCTCTCCGCCTGAAGACACTTCACACTGTCAGTTTTCGCCGCACGCACATCCAAATTTAGACACCTGCTACGGTTGGCTGATCATTTTTGATGGTGCTTTGTTCCTGATGGTGTGTACTATCAGAGTTGGGAAAGCGTATCTTAGGCTGGAAAATGCATCCATAAGTTTGTATTTTTGGTCTTCTTATTTTATACCTCCACTTGTCTTTCCTCTTTTTTATTAATTCCTGTGGAAGATTAAGGGTATATTTAACTTTTAATTAGCTATCTCTGCATTTTGACTTTTTTTTTTGTTGATAATTACCTGAGGTTGATTTAACCTATAAAGCCCACCATATCCTATTTGATACATACAGAGTCTGAGACATTTTGCATCACTTTATGGTAGAAACTTTATTCAAACATATTTTAAACACCTGTCCCCTGATGGAAATCTGAAAGCAGAAGATCACACTATGTTTTACTATTTATCACATGGTGATAAATAGTAAAAATACCAATAAATTAATTGTTACTTTTTCCAGATTTTGTTAAAGGGTCAAACAAAGATTTCAGATATTCTTTTCTACACAGTTTTTTGTAGCGTGGCCTTTAAACAGTTAAACTAAATTTCTTATCAACTGCTGATGGTATCTGTAGAATATCCAAAACATCTTAAGCTGACCTGCAGAGCACATGGAGTTAGGTGCAAACAATACATGATTAAATGAATGGCCTGACATGTGTTTGTATTCTTTTGAATAGGAGAAAAGTTTCTCAAATCGTAAAATGTGTTTTAGTTAATCTTCCAGGTCTAAAGAATAATGTAGTCTAGATATGAGCATTCCAAGTTATAGGTTTTTTAGAAGGACCTAGTCTAATAAAGCTAAAGTTCCCAAAAACTAGTAGAATCCTCTTTCTAACACACACCTAAACTAACTTCAATAAGATTTATAACGTTTGTCTTTTAACGTTATGGTACATCCTCTCTGACTTCATGATCACATGTTCACATTTCTTCCTTGCCCCAATGTGCAAAGACATGTGCACGTCCACATTCACACCAGCAGAAAATACCATAAATAACAGAAAAATGACCAGGCTTTACAAACTTCCCTCCACAGTGTCTGTGGTGATACTGACATACTATAATATATTTTTATTAATGTTTACAGCTATTCATCGATGTCTCTGCTCTAATGTATCAATCTGTTGTTCAATGTATAGATTCAAACTGTGGCAGGATCTCTCATATAATGTCCAGCTCAGCCTGTGATTGGTTATTATTGGGTTTGTTGTGATCCTTTGTGTGATCCTTTCAGACCACTGGCAGATCACCATGACGATACCTCAGATTGCTGCATATCAACTTATTTTATCTTTTTAATTTTTCTTTATTTTCAAGCAGCAGTTATTAATGGATACAGAAACTGACACAACTGACACGCATTGCTTTTTGAAAGAAACACTCCTTTCTGCTCTATCTGCTTCAAATGGCAGTGTTGTCATTGATTGTTTCTTTTTTGTTCCTCTCAAACTTCCTTCTGAGGGGCTTTGGATGGTTACATCCCACTCTGATCACGATAAGCTTTATGGATAAAAAAAAACTGAAATGGTGATATGGGATTTCCTTTCTGACTTCATGATCGTCCATATTTCTTCTTTGCACCAATGTGCAAAGTTCAAGTAGATTTCGGCAGGCTCGGTTCTCCTCTGTAACAAGCCACCCACATGCCCAAAATCTGCTTTTATAATGAAAAGTTTTAAAATGAATGATGAATAACTTTATTCTATATTCAATAACATTAAAAACTCAATAATTCCACAGATTAAAGTCCTATAAACACCTTCATTTTAACAGCTCTAATGCAAGCATCATATTTAGTTATATATAACTTTATATTCTTTTTACAATATTAAGACCTTCTGAAATAATCTTGGGCCCCCATGGAGGGCCCCAATCCCCAGTCTGAGAAAGACTGCTTTATAGACCTGAGACAAAATGTGCCATATAAACACAGACCATCTACATAATCCAGATATTTGCAGCTTGATGGTGAAATGTGTGCAGTTTAGGAGGTTTTCTCCATTTTTATCAACATGCAGATGTGTGCCTGCTCTCTGTGTGAGGAGAAGTGTGGGTTTGTGCACAAATGTGTGAGTGACCTGTGCAGTAAAGACTGCTAATTGGAAAAAGGCATCACATCATCCTTTGTGATTTAAACTGTACCATCTCAGATGTTTCCGCTGCTGCAGAAGTAGCCACAACAAAATTATTCTCTGGCATGTGCTCCGCTGGCTAAGTTCAGCTGCATACGTATTCAGTGTGTCACAAGATCCAAAACTGTTCTGTTGTCTTTCCCTGGATCCATTTTCTCAAAACTGCATTTCCGATCACCCTCCACAGTCGGTATGAATATGTTACAAACCGTGTGAGTCCACAGATTCATGGGTGTGTGTCCTGTTGTCTCCAGGTCCAGGGGCCTTGAAGGGAGCTCTGCAGTTCAATCCAAATGAATGGAGGCATTATGTAAGTGCTTACAACATCAAGAAATTATGTAAATGGATCCGTTGCTACACAACAATGTGCTTCCTCTCAAAACATATACAACCTTGTACAAATGGATCAATAGTAAAAATGTCTAATGGTGATTAAATATGTGACAGAGGTAGTAAATGTTATTTGTACACACATGATGGAAGTATGCAGTAAAGTTTACATAGGCAAATTTATGAATCATGATAGCCTGCTCCCATGAGTGCTGAGTTTCATTAAGGAACTTTTTGGCCGGCACCCTGACTTCCACAGCACATCAAGAATTATGTGTTATGAAGATTTTTTTTAAAAGAAGTGAAGTAGTTCATAAGTGGCTGTTAGTATCTTAGTTCATTCTGAATGTTGAAGGTGATGTAGGGAGGTCCAGCTGTGAGCCATCATCGAACACAGTGCTGTCCCTCCTCTTACACCCTTTATGCGTCACTAGCTGTTTGAACTTTTCTGGCTGTTTTTATTTGGTTAAGCATCTAAATCATCAGGGGTCAAGTAAACAGCTCTGGTGGAGGTAAACAGCCTGAGGGATAGGCTTCCCTCTGGGGCCCTCAACAGCTGAATTTCACACACTTGCACAATCACACGGGTACAAACACACACTTGAATTTGGGTGAAGATAAAGCATCGTGTGATTATACTACACTTGCCATTTAAAGTTCAGCACCAGGCTTAACTAGCCGCCGCTAAATTCAGGGCGCCACTGACCGTTGTTGTCAGTGGGATGATGTTTTCAAGGATTTCATGATGAACTCTGCTTCTCATCACACTCTCTCTGTCTCTCAAACAGACACACACAACCTCCTCCTTACTCAATCTGGGTAAGCGAGTGACAAAGAGGGGCAGAGTTAGAGAGAGAGGATCAAAGCCAGCGAGTGGGATGAATTCTTCGAAATGAATAGTGCTCTGGGATATTGCTTTAACCTTTGTCCAAAGCACCGTGCTCAGGGACCTCCCTGTTTGCTTTAACGGCTCCGAGTTAGCAAGCATCCTTCCAGCCACAAAAGAAATCCAGGCCAACGAGACATTTTCCCTTCATTTCAGCGGGTATTTCGTGTCACGAGAAGTTACTCATCTACAAGCTGTTCTGTCTGCTTCTTACACAATATATAACACCAATGCATTTCTGTGGTCAGCAGCATGTTTTTGCATTTAGTCATCATCAAGAGGTTTGATCATTTCCCGGTCAGATGTACAGTAGGGTTTGATTTCAGCGGTAGATCAAGAGTCTTTTCATGCTGTGTCTAACCACAACTGCAGTTACATTTAGATTTATTTGTTTTGGGATCATGCACTTCACAAGAAGAACAGCAATCAAAAGCTCTTTGTCACGCCCTGTTTCGATCAAAATGTCACTTTAGCGTGGATGTGCTTTAAACATTGCTCTCATTGTGGTGCACAGAGGTCTCAGAGTGCTGTACTGAAGTACAGATGATGATGTTGGGAAGTCATAGTGGGACCCCTCCTCTTCTGTCATTGCTATCTGTGTCATCACGTTTCCCTCCCATCTCTTGAGGAACAAGCAGAATGATGTTTTACACACCACACACACACATAATGGAAAAGAAGGAGTCATCTGGTTGGTGAAAAGCTACAAAACTGTGTGTGGCACACGCATGTTGAATGTTAACATGTTTTTAATGACTCATTGAATGAGAGTTTGCAATATTTCAGCTGCCTTCGTCTAATTCTGTACCTTTAGCCTTGAAGGATTGTCTTCTTGCATGCTGCGCTAATCATCATGAAACATTTCCCCACATGTGTGGCTTTCCCTGATTTTTAAACATTTTTCTTGAAAATAACTTTCATGTCACAGACAGAAGCTGACCCCTTTGAGGTAAAATAATTGAGCTGGGGAACAAGATTCTGTTGGCAAAAGAGGGCCTGAAGATGCTAGAAGGAGTGTATGCTTAGAATAATAATCTGTAAAAGCAGTAATATACATTGGTTTCTCTAACTCCAATGTCCCAGTTGAAATGATGTGGGACATATTGAAACCTTTAGTTCTTTCTCCTTTCTAATAATCTACTCCTCTCTTCTGGGCCTGCCTCCATGTCTCCCACCACTATTGCTCCTGCTCACCCACAGCTGCACTGCAGCACTCTCGCCAGGAAGAAACAGCAAGAGAGAGAGTATCCAAAACAAAGAGTGCACGTAGGTATATGGATGCAGTGACAAATAGATTAGCCCGAAATTATTAAGACCAAAACCAGATTCTGATATTTGATTTAATTATGATCATTCGGCATAGTTGTGAGGATGATAAACAATGATGTGATAAAGACATCAAGCCTCATATGAACACATTTGTTCTAAAAATTTACTTACAAACTTTATACAAAGGCTGTGACATTCATGAAAATCAGTTTATCCTGAATTTATTCTTAATCTTGAACAGACTCTCTGAAAGACTTTTCGGATATTTGAGGACTGACATGTTGGGAAAAAAAATCAGTGTTTGAGTTGTTCCTTTTATTAACACAATAATACAATTACATTTCTTCAGATCCAATTTTTCTAGTCGAAAAGGCAGTTTATCACCTCAAACTAAATATCCATATGTTGCAGATAATGCCCAAACATGAGATTATTCCTGAGAGTAAATGTAAAATATTTTTCATTATTTTCAGTAATTACAATGCAAAGTTGCAGTTAATACAGGATTTATTCTATCGCTGGTCTTCCTAAAACTATTGGTGCAATATGCTTCACATTAAAGCACATTTTCCAGATCCAATCACTCAATGCAGAGATATCCCTCCTTTATCTGCCATTCCTAGAAGGAAGACACAACTCCTTCAGGTCCTTTTTTGCCTCCAACAAGAAGCAACAAGGGATTCATACATATATTCTGTTAATCACAATTCATTACAATTGTAGCTTTTTACCCTGTTGTTTGACCCTATAGGATGGTGGAGGTCTCGTCCAGGTCCCTGGGTTCAAAACAACATGGCCAACCTACCAGACTCATCGGAAGACTTTATTTCATCAGATGCACCTGCTGCAGGGAGGTTGGCGCATTTTAAACAAAGCCGAGATGTGTTTGGATACAGTAGGTGGAAATTTGCCTTGCAAAGCACAGATTTAATGTAAAGCTAGAGGAATAACTATTCTGTAGTGTAAAACTTCCTTCTTAACTCTACAATAAACATATATGTTCAATGTGGTCATGATGAGACCAGATCTGTTACCGTTTCACATTCAAACACTTTTGTAAAACAGAGCGTGACAATTTTTCTTTTATAAATTTTTAAGAACAACTTAAGGAACATGTTGGCATGTTCTCAGTTTCAGTTTTTTGTTTGTTTTCATGTCACATGCTTTAATAAGTACCTGCAAGGCTTTTTGTTTCTTTTTTTTTCTTCCTCTGAGACTTTGGAACAATCGTCTTCCCAAAGATATCAGTTCTTTAAAACTGAAAACTGTTGTATTCTGAATGTCTGACTTCTGTTTTCTTTAAATATGTTGAAATGAACAGCTAAAGAATCACCCTGTTAGCACAGACTTTTGTCGAGCAACACATTTGTGATTCCCAACCCATGTTCGTGTCCTACATTTTATATGAAAACTCTATTACAAGTTAAGATTCACTGATAATGAATCCATATAATATTTGTTCTGTTACAGTGAAAATGTCACAAATCCCTATTTGTTCTGTTCTGGATTATGTAGTTTTGCCAGGCTCCAGATATATTGCTGATATCTTGTGAAACCAGCTGGGAACGGCGGCTGCCTATGACTGCTGGAAGTAATTTTCTCTGTGATGATGAAGAGGCCACGTTGTACCAAGCAAACAAAAGGTTTGATCTCATGATTTTTTAATAAAACATGTTAATGCTACATTTGCTGTAAAAATTAAGGAAACCATGTGAATTTTACACTCAGTTCAATTCAATTCAGCTTTATTTGTATAGCGTCACTTCACAACAATGTCCTCTTAGGGCTCTTCCAGACATCAATTCAAGCCAATTCATAATAAACTACCTATCTGAAGGAAACCAGCAGGTTGCATCAAATCTTTGCTTTGATCCAATCCCAAATTCTGAGCTGCATGAGGCAACAGTGGAAAGAAAAACAGATTTTTAACAGGAAGGATAAAACTCCAGCAGAACTCAGGGAGCGCAGCTATCTGTCGGGGTGGAAAGGACAGGAAAAAGACCAAGCCAACTGCAACTTTTATCCAGCAGGACCTACAGAGAGAGAGGAAATATGTTGATATTGCTAGTACTGTCATATGTTTGTACATGGAAGATAAACAGCAGATGAGTAGAAAAGCAGTCTTACATGCTTGCTTGCCACACAAATAAAACACTGTATGTAAGCAATTAAAAATATATGTTTAATATAGACTGGCTGCCGGATTTTCTGTGAACTTCGTTAAAGTTTCTCTATTCTAATATTCTAATATTAAACGTTAATCTTCTTTTCCATCTCATACTTTGTTAAGTGATGGTGGTTTCAACTGTGTCATTACACAAAAGCTCCAGTTTGTGAGGCCAGAAGACTTTTTTAAATGTTGTTTTCCCCAAAAAAACTTCTTTGCAAGAAAACTTTTAAGAAAGGCAGGGGACAGCTCTTGTGTGGTAAAGCTGGTTCCTTTCATAAAGACCAATTTTGTCCAGTGTCTGTCGGGAAATTAGCCTTGAAATACCATGAGACAATGTACCAAAATTACTCTAAATCATTACCATGGCCTTGGTTGTGATTCTTGGACATTGGTTGATTACACTAAGATTATGGAGGAAAACTGTTGAAAAATATGACCTTGGACAGCACCTGACACTCTAAGATAAAGGTCCAAAACATGCAGCCAAAGTGTTCAAGAAATGGTTAGAAGAGAACAATATCAACATTTTGTAGTTGCCCATTCACAGTCCAGGTTTAAATCCTATCCAGCATCGATAGGGGATTAAGAAAGACCGGCGTGGAGATTATTGCAGGAAAGAAATGAACCCAAATCCAAGTAGAGACATACAAAAAGCTCGTCAGCAGCGATGCTCTTTGCAGCAACTGCAAATAAAGAGGCTTTGCCACTGGCTACTGAATCATAAATATAAATTTTGCTGTGACACTTCCAGTAAAAAAAAACTTCATATTTGTTTTTAACGCTTGTGCTGAAGCTCCAAACCCTCATGTGTGACTTGTTTATGTCATTTCCAGCCAGATGGAACTGTGGGTCATATCAAAATATTACACAAATAAAACTTGGCAAGAAAATTAATATGTTGAGCCTTAGCTGTAAGTTAAATAAACATGAAGATGAAAACATTAATGTTCATGAATAGGAGGAGAAACCAAGCAGGATCCGATGACAAAAAAAAGCATGTTAGATTTATCTCCAGTAATTACTTCATGTATTGATAAATAAGTTTTACTAACCATACGCGGTGTCTCTATGACTTCCTCGCCCTCATCTGCATGACGATATAGCTCATGCCTGTGGTCATGGCTTTGGTGTCTTTGGTTTCTGACAGCGAGACAATTCATTGACTTACCGTGTGTGAATCTCTCTGGGTGGGAAACAATTTTTGGCTGATAACATGTTAAATTCATCTGCACACATTCAGCTCACGCCCGCTGGATTTGCATTTTCACACTCTCCCCATAACATGTCTGTGCAGGTAGCATCAGAACTGTCCTTCATAAGATTACAGCCAACAAAGTTTGAAACGTTTGACCTGGTTGATACTGTATCGCAACATAGAGCCAAGTCTATTTAGTCATTAGGAGTGCTAGTCTCAGAGGTTAGAAAGGGCATATGGTTGGGGGGGTAATAACTCACAGAGGTCTCACACTCCTCTAAAAACAGCAAAACAAGCCCCACATCAAGGGAGCTTTGAGAAGGAAATGAGCAAAGAAAGAAAAGCACACAGCAGGAGCCGAAAAAGCCACATTTCCAAATTATTAATATTTTTTTACAGAGAATCCAAAACAGTCAAGATGGATTAGGAGAAGGGGGGATGAGGGTAGAAAGGGATGCAGGTAGATTATCTGTCTCCAATTTATTGGTTCAGCTGAGCTGTCAACATATGAGAGAAAAAGGGGAAAGAAAAAGAGCGGTGGCCTTGGTTATATAGAGACTGAAAGCTGAATGAAACACTATCTTTATGGCAGTGTTGCAGCAAGAACTGGAACTGGTGCGTTGGCTGAAACTAAAAAAACATCCTTAGCTCTAAGCTTGTCGTTTTCATTCAGACTTTTGCTTTCTTTCAGCAAAAAGCAAGATCCCCTGCCCGGAGAGCTGGCTAATACTGGACACACAGTCACACAGTGTGTTCTTCTCTCTCCCACTGCCAAGCCAGAATCAGACACTATTCTAATGACCATAGCAAAACCCAGCCAGGAAAAAGAGAAAATGCACGTAATACAACGCAGAAGGAGAGGTTTATGTGATAGTAAATAACAGTCTGGAGTTGTTTCAACAATAACACTACTCTGAAATCAGAGACGTATTAACAAACCCCTAGATTTCCCTCATTGAAGGGATGTTTTTCTCTCTCCTCCGTTGGGAAACACTGCTGTAGTGATGGGATAAGTTGTCACATTTAGCCAGTTGTGTACATCGTGGAGGTCCATCTTGCTTCAATTAAAAACTCCAATGTGTCTGGATTTGATTAGGGATCCTGGCAAACCCAAGGTGATTCCTTCCTTAATGAAAACCACTAGAGATGTTTAGCAGTACTAAAAACTGGTTAACAAAGAATAATAGTTGAATGGGGAAGGTATTTCACTCTCATCCTCCTTCCCCTGCCGTTTCCTTCCTTCTGGCCTATATAGTTTACATGCCAGATGGACAGACACAACCTTGGAGGACTGCAGCGGGTGTAGGGGGTAGAGAGTTTATGAAGTCAATCCCTGTCCTCGTAACACTTCTTTATCCATTTCATTCCTGCTAGTTCCCCCCTCTGACTCTGTGCTTGGGTTTTTCACCTCACTCTTTTTGCTCTGTGAAGCCACTCTGTCTCAGCAGAAGCAGAGTTGTATTTCCGTTCAGAGGAGCTGAAGATTTACTCCAGAGCAGAGGTCTGTTTGCTGTGATTTGACATTGAACCATCGTTTTCCCTCCGTGGCCACACAGTCACCTCATGTCTCATCTTGAGACCAATGGTATTTGTTATTCACAAGCGCACTACATCTTATCTCGCGACCTTGTCACACTCTAAGTTCAAATTCCAGAAAAGCCATAACCGCAGATGCTGAAATGAAACAATTAAGCTTGTTGCACATTTTGTGCGCAACAATGCTCTTCAGTCTGGAGTGTATTGAATCTGGAGGGAGGTGAGGGGTGACTGACAGTCATGGACAGCTTGATGCCTCTCTGTCGGAGGTGACTTTTGTAAAGATCATAGAAATGTTGGTCATCAAGAGTTCAGAGATGCTTAAAGCACTTGGTGCCAAATGCAGATGGATGCTGGATGAGAAAAGATACGCGCCACCCGGTGTTCTCATAAGGCTGGGCGTTTCTAAGAATGTGGTATCATCTAATGAGCTATTCAGTCAGTGACGCAGCGATTCCTTCTTTCATCTCATCATCTCTTTTATTTTCTTATCTTTGAATTTCTCTCAGTCCTTCATCTCTGTGATCAGGTCGTCTGCGGGGCGGCATGTCTGTCACACCCCCCTCCTCCTCAAAGGAGAGGAAGCCTGGAGGAGACACGCCAGTAAAATATAACGATGACAAATACGCAGACGGACTCCATCTGACTATCACAAGTATTATATTTCCAGGGTATTTCCTGAAGATGGGTATTGCATTCTAGATCAATGTGGAAAAGATCTACCTCATGGTGATGTGATTCATTTAGAAAGGAACAAATGAAATAATTTTAAAGAATACAGGTGAATGATAAAGCATTGATTCTTATAACTGCACTTAAAATGGCTTTTTAAAAGGAAGAATATTAAAAAAACAACATAAAGATTAATTTATCATGTATCTTTATGAAACACAAAAAACAATATTGTTATTGTTTAAAACAAATAGGGTTGCAACTCTGGAATTATTACCATACTGTGACCAATACTATCTATTATAATTATATATAAAAGTGAAAGGGTTTTATATATATGTCAGATATATATAATATATCTCATATATGATACAGTATATATA
>JBAMHX010000011.1:26397234-26409300 GCA_037177515.1 Pseudomugil tenellus
TGAGTTTCAATGTTTGTCACGCTTCTCAATATTTCCAGCTGCTTTGGGGCAGCAGGCACCCCCCCCCCCCCCCCACACACACACACACTTTACATTGCAGTGAAGGAATTTGAAGATTGGAGCAAAGAGGAAATACATCAGAAATCCAATTTACAGGCTGACTGACGTGTTTGCGTGTGTGATGTTGCCTGGGATGTGTGAGGGATGGAGCTGCACAAGACTTTAATTTGACAGCTGCAAATACCAGCTGGGCTTTGGCAAACCTGGAAGCACCTACTAAAAGAAATTAAGACCAAACCTAAGTTGTCTAGAGTCCGATCTTTGAGATTTACAATCATGCAACACACCTGAAAAAAAAATCCTAAATTCCTTCATCTGCATGTTGGGCAGCTCTGTAGATTCCTGTTGATGGAGGCACTCATTTGAATCAGATGTGTTGGAAAAGAGATACATCTAACAGTTGCATGATAGTAGATCTCAAACACAGGACTTGGGCCCCCCTGGAATAAAAAAACAAAACAAAACTGAATCCGCTTTTTTCATGCTTATATTTAAATATTGTTGGATAAGACACAAAGGCAATCTGATTTTGTTTATAACAACCATCAACAGAAAATGTCAGGTTTTTCTTTTTCAAGAAGACAAAAACACAGCAAGTAACTTTTCCTTCTCTCTTCTGTCTCCGTCTATTATCATTCAATCTGTTCCTCCCAGCAGATTTGAGTTCATTAAAAAAAAGCCCACCCAGTATGTCACCATAATTGGTCCCAGTCATCTAAAATAGTCAGAAAATACATTTAGATGTCATCATAATATAATTAGCATGATTCTTAAATTAGATTTACATCGTATTGTCTGGTAGCTCTTTTCATCAGTTTGCTTTTCTATTTTATGTGTTTGTTTATAGTTTTTTAAATGCAGCCAAATTCCCTAAACTGTTCTTATTCAGAGAAGTTATAAAATCCTGATTTAAACTTTTATTCACTCATGATCAGTTTCAAAGCACTGTGAGCATGCTTATCTAAGATAATAAAATACTGATTTATTTTAAAATGTCACCATCTTACAGACAAACTCCAACCAAATCTTCTGGATTTGTATTGTTGAAGGTGTTTCTCTGGTAAATTCAGGGTTATCTGTCTCAGGGTTATCTCCTGACACTTTCAATTGACAGAACTGTCTGTGATTAAAATCAACTGATGTTTGGATATTTACGCTGAGATATTTGCCTGTGTGGCATCAGTGAAACTGTTCAGGTTCACTCATCAGACATCACTTCACCCATTCCTGGATGAATTAGACTACAATGCTCTGATTTTCACTGAAAAACTGTTAGTGAAAATATATTATTTTCTTTTAGGAAGATAAAGTCATGTTGTGATCTCAGCTGTATTTACGCAATAATTCAGTCTAAGACTGCTGGTTTATCTTCACTTCCCGAGACTCCAGCTAGTCTCCCTGGCACACTCATCTACACGACTACAAGTATTAAAGAACTAGTATTACTCAATCCATCTATAATTTTGAAAGGAAAAATCTCTTATTCTGCAATATTACCAAATATTTTTTTTAAAGTAGTTTCTACATTTTTTCTTTCTTTTTTTGTTTTTTTTTCTGTTACTTTTATATTTTATAATTAAAAGGTATGAATGACAGATTTTTTTCTTCCAGAAAATAAAAATAATAAATAATAATAATAATAAAAATGCAAATTAGAAGTATAAAACCATTTTACATAACAGAAAAATGTCTTTAAGAATCAAATTAAAAAGTTAGTTTGATGTCATTCAAGCTCTATGCATGACCTTTGGCATGCTATTCTTCATTTTCTATTGTCAGTGTCTTTGGGGGCAACAGCCAGTCAGCTTGTGATAAAAGCCTCCTCAGGCTTCAATACTTTCACAGACCCATTAAAAAACAACAGATAAGAAAAAAAGAAAAATAAGACAACCTCAATCAATTGGGGCAAACTCGACAAACGTAATTGTTGGTAATTGCTCATCAACATCCCCTATCAGCTTAAACATGCAAAGGCACGAACTGGGGGAACAGACTCGGCGCAGAGAAACAATGCAGATAAAGCCCACAGGCATAGATTATGTATTTGTTTGGGTCATTAGGAATTCATAGTGATCCAGTGAGCCGCAGCATTATAGCAGCAACAAAGCCAAGACCCTTCCTTGTTGGGGTAGCTGTGCGTGTATGTGCAAAGCCAATTGGCCCACACTGATATCCCCCAGTTCCTAGAAACTACTGTTCACTGACCCTCAGATAATGCGTAGGAGGAAGAGGGAGGGCAGTTTCTGGTTCGGCTTTTGAAATTCTGACCATAGCAAAAAAAAAAGAAAAAGAAAAAAAAAGAGTAACAAGAGGTGATTATAAACATGCTTGGAAATATTAAGGCCTTCTAAGGGCTCTTTGGTATTTGGCATTTTGTAGTGGAGAATTGATATTAAAAGTTTTCACAGCAATCATCATCCTTGTTTTTTTTTACACGTTCAGGATCATACCTAAGGGTGAATAATACTTTTACTGGCAACCCAACAACTGTTATGTTCTCAAAGGAAGGCCTTGTGTTTATTCTAATATATGTACATGCCAGTGGGGAGTTTATCAATGAGCTCTGATACTGGAAAGCCTTAAAAAGCTTCTCATCTGAAGATCGCTGAAACACTCAAAGTTAGACTGGAAGGCCTGTTGGCTCTGTTGCCAAATCCTCGAAAGAGCAGAGGAATTAAACAGCCAAGACAAGTGGGCGGTTGGAGAGTAAACACGGTGTTTTGCAACCCCTACTGCATGCTGTTTGAGCTGATAAACCAATTCCTTGCAGCTGCAGTCTTATAAACATGTGAACTATTGTTTTGTCACTTTTGTTATTGACAGGGAAAGAGGTTTTCTTGTCCATAAAAGCTTTATTTGAAAGTGCAGGGCTTTAATTATGGTGCGAAAACTGAGTACAAAGAGAGAGCCAACTGACAGAAACCCAACACTTCCAACCTGGCAGTAGCACTATGACAAAAGAGGTCAGTGCCGAGTCAGATAAAGTTTATTTATGTTTTTCTATAACTCTCTTTCATTGATGTCTGCAGCACCCAGATAGTATCCCCACTTTGATTATTTACTCAGAGAGCCCTGCCGCTGAACCGCTCTCATTCACCACTTAATGTCCATAACGCCTTGGGTAATTACTGTTTTCCCCTGCCCCTGAGATCTTGCCACTTCACAAGACTAAGCTCCTCTGTCCTCTTGTTTATTTTCAAAGGCCTCAACCAGGGCAAATACCCTCAGGTCAACTTCAACAGGCTAGCAGCCTTGTGTGTGCCTCAAAAGTGCCCTGAAAATCTGTTGAGCAGACATAAATTTGTAGCTGTTGCATAAAGACGTGGGAAGACTGTGGATCGGTGTGAGACAGAGAAGAGTCCTGGTGGTGGGACTGATGGTCTTGCCCAGAGTAGGGCTTACAGCAGGGATCTCTGAGCTTTGGTCAGCTCTTCCCTGCTTCAAAGGCTGGGAGGAGAGGTTCTGTGAAATCATACAATAACAGCGAATATAACCACCCTTTCAAAACACAACTGGATTGAACTGGATAGGTGGGAACGAGACAAGAGGAAGGGATAGAGTTTCATTGCTGATACAAGGAATGATAACATAAAGCTCTGGGTTGTGTGCTTTGGGAACATACATTGAAAGTAAAAAGCTCTTTTAATAGTTTAAAATTATTTAAAGAAAACATGTCTTCTATTATGTGGAAGAGTTGATCATGCATCTCCTGCTGTGGCAACACACTACAATCCATTTCAGCTATTATACACAATCACATATGGATTATGCACAATGCAGTTCTGTTATTTACACCGAGTTGCACCGAGCATGTACAAGCTCAGCCAAGTATTTCTTCTGCTTTTATATAATACATATTTTTAATACATATTAACCCTGTTAATTGTCAGGTGGGGTCTTTGTGAATCAGGTCTGCTTTGCAGAGATTCATCAGGTCCCATAAGATGAACATGTTGTCTTTGAGCCATTCCTAAGTGGCTCTTCCAGGGCTTATGCTACCCCACTCAGGGAGGCTACAAGACATTGTTGCTATATGTATGGCAAAGGCCTGGTCTAAAAAAATGTTTAGGTAGGTGTCAAATGTCAAAGTAACATCCGTGAGAAGATCAGGATCCAGATTTTCACAACAGATCACAGGGGCTGGGGGTTGTGCTACTTCTAAGCAGTGTCTTTCAGTTTGTAGAAACATTGAGGGAAACTTGACAAGGTGCTAAGCTAACAGTTAAGCTAACATTTTTGCCACCCATAGCAATTCAAACCATAACGGTTGATTTATTTAGTCACTTAGTCTTTCAACCACAAAAAATTGTGTTTCCATACTGTTTATGGACCATATAATATCACCAATAGTTTTCTGAAGAGCTGAAGTGAAGCTTGGTGGATGGTTCTTACGTTGCTATTTTGGTTCGAGCATGCCATCCTCCTGGAAAAACAAAAGTAAACAAAGAGGTGGACAAACAGAGCTAGGCGCTTTGGTAGCCCCCTAAAAAGTGTAGGCTGTGCTACAACCTGATTGTTTTTGCCAGCGGATGGTTATTGGATATATGTTAATCAAACGAACATGCCCATGATAATGCCAATTTTCAAGTTTAAATAACATCTGAATGAATAAGTTATAACCCCCCCACACACACACACACAAACACACACATACACACACACACACACACAATCACAGTTGTCATGAAGGTAAAGTTGAACTATTAAATTTGTCTTTTGAACATGGGAGTCTATGTAGAATTGCTGTGTTTTAGAGTCCCTAGTGGATGAAGACGGAACTGCAATTTTTTGCACTTCCACATAGGCTTCACTTTTCTCTAACCTTTGCTTGTGAAGTGGAATCTAAGTGACAACAACATTGGCTATAATTACATGATTTTTTTTTATCTGGATTAAAATTTTCAGAATTTACTTTTTTGTATATTAAAATATAATCTTGACGCTTAAGGCTTGAAAACACTTCCTGTTTCTTTTCTTTTTGGCTACATCATGGAAGAACACACAATATCAACCATTTTCGCTCTGTTTATGATTTTAATTATGGTGCACCAGCACAACATGAGGAGACTATATCACTTTTTTTTCACCAGTTGAGAAGGAAAATGGGGCTAGAGAACCAGAGACGGGAGGCAGAAGATTTCAGAAAATAAATGCAGGCAAAGCAACGAGAATGCTCCAAAGAACCAATATGTGACTAACTCCAAGGTCATTTCAGAGGTACTCAATTATCACATGATTTAGACCAAATCACCCAATAATGATTGCAAGTTGACTGTTGAAACACAATTACTCTGCTGTTTGTATCAAAGAAATGATTTTTCAATCTGACCATGAAGTGTTTACATAAAATATGTTTAATATGTGAATTTTACACCTGGGTGTGAAAAAAAGAACAGTTGAATGATAAAACATTAAGTCAGCAAGTGTGAGTGACTGTCTTGGTTATCTCCTCACAGACGTTTAGAGCAGAATGAGCAGTTAAAGAGGCACACTGGACATCAATGACAGATTTGTTAAAACATGAGTTGAATATTCCTCCTCTCTGGTGCATCTCCAGGTCGAGCAGCCCTTGGCCCACTGATGCATGATCTCATCTGCCTCAATGGTTTACGGTTTCTTTGTCAATGGGGGCTTTTTCTCAGTAGGAAGGGATGCCACTGTGTCGGGTTGCCCTTCCTCCTGCAAAGAAAAAGTAAATACTATTACTGACATACCACACATGGAAACCATCAGAATCAACTGGAAGCTTGTGGACTGTTAGCAAACTTATACACATGCATAAAGAGCCTCTAGATGTATGAAAAAATAGTTTATATAGGAAACCCAGTGCACAAACAGTGTGTTTGTGGAGTGGCTGTAAATGTGTAAATCACTTGTATTTAAAGGTATGTTTGACTTGTGTGAGTTCCTGTTATTCTCTCTTTGACAGCTAAATCAGCCCTTCCTCCCTTCTGTGTACGTAACCTCAGAAGATGATTTGCTCATATTTTCCCCCAATTGTATGAACCGGTCCCCAGTGACAGAGCTGCAGTGTGTTTTATAGATATACTACAAGTCACCCTATAAATGGGTCAGCTGTCTAAAGTGTGATGTGTCATGTGCTCTTTTCCAGCTCGGAAATGTCTTCTCTAATGAGTTCTAGTGATTTTGGAGAAGAAAACACCACAGCCCTTTTTCCAATAAAGCCTCTCTCTGCCTCTCTGAGCCTCGCATGACAGAAACAAAAGCTGTTTGTCCTTTTGGGGATTGGTGTGTGAGTTTGTGTGTACTATATGTGCACGTGTTCGTCTCTGCCAAGCTTTCTTTCAATTTGTGTTTTTCAATGTTTTACTTCTTTCTATGAGTTGATTCGACTCATCCTAATCATGACTTGGTACTTTTTGGGTGCTGGTCTTGTTATTGTAACAAACTAAAGGATATTTCTAATGTAACTCCTAATGGTGTTTTACATGCTTTTAAAACGTTGATACTTAATTACTAAATAGACCACTTGGTCTTTGGTACACTGAATTGCAAACCTCGCTTTAAAAAGCCCAAATTAAGCAATTATAGATAATAAAGGGGATTGCAAAAGGCAGCAGATTGAAACTTGTGGGAAAAATGTATTAGGATGAGCAGAGAACAGCAAACAAATATTTCAGGGGCCCCGCTGTTCTGAAATAGTGGGGCACTGAGAGTCATGAAGGTGTCATGCCTACAGGAGCTTACACTCTGGAAAAAACAACCGTAGGCATGAATGACGCTGCAATGCAACTGCCTATGTCACCTGTAACATAATAAAACATTCCTCAGTGCAGGAAAGTTGCCAGAAGTAATCACACTTCATAGTACAACTGTATGAATGAACTGTACAACTCTGTGCCGGCTGTCACTGTTCCACGGATTTCCAGGGCCCCATTCCATGTCTCTGCACCCGACACAGTCTCAAGCGCACAAAGGGGGCACAGTATCAGTCCGATCTGTCTTTGTATCAGAAGCAGCACGTTTCCCTCGATTTCTGCAACTCTGACTGCTGCAACATTTTGTCACCCAGACGTTGGCATCAGAGTTAAAGCTTTTTATCATCTTCAGCTTACACTTAACTGGCTTTTGATAGTGAATGACGCATTAGCGTCCACTGACGAGCCTATGTCTGACAAGCTGTTGGCTACTGAATCATCGCTACCAGCTTTACAGCTGGACTTACTTCCCAGAACTTTAACCGTAGGCCTGCGACAAGGGGAATAATGATGGAAATCCTTGTTTTTCTTTTGATTGTTGGTGTTTTTTTTTATTCCTTTGCCTCTCATTTCTTTTGGAAAGTCTGCAGTATTAATCAGTGATACATAGAAGTGCATGGCTCCCAGGAGCCTTTATTTCAACAAGCTTAGCAAAGAATTTCCAGATTTTATTCTGATTTGCATGGAAAATTAGAAGAAAACTCTATTACTGTTACTAAAGTCAAGCCTCAACATTTCTGCTTTAGTGTCCCTTTGGGGGTTCCTGTTGCTTCTTACATAACACCACCAAATGTAAAAGATGATGTGAATTTATTATTAAGATATGAATTAGACATAATCTAATAAAAAATAGTCTATGCTTCTTTTTTCATTAAACATTTCCCTTGAAGTGCCCTGATTTCCTCATTATCAACATCAAATAGATGATGACAGAAGATGTGCGGCCTTTCAGTCTTTGATGGTGGAATTTGTTGTTAGTCAGCACTCTACAAAGCTGGAACATGTTCATATTCAACAAGTGTGGAAAAAGGCAACATATTGTAAACAAAAAAAAACCCTGAGGATGGATCTGAATAGGACTTGGTTCTGCATGATCAACCCATCAACTCAAGGGAACATGTTTGGTAAAGCATCATGACATGGAAGATAATGAGGATCCAACTTCTGTCATAATTACCCCTTGAATATCTGGGTACATAAAGCTTTACTGCCAGGCAGGAATGTAGCAGTGAGGCACTGCCCATCACATGAAATGGGTGCCAAGCTAGTAAAGTAGCATCCTGCTGATGGCCTCTGCATGATGCAAAGAGCTAAGATGACTGAAACTGCATGTACATTGTGTGGTATAGCCTTTAAGGTCACAAAGGCGCTGAAAGTGGGCCCCTTGGTCTGCATTTACACAGAGGGCACAGCTATGGTTCACTAATCCATTCATCCTGTCATTCTTTCAATCACTCATCTCAGCCACTCCATACTCCTTTCACATGGTGTTAAACAAAGATCTGAATTTTGATCCTAGAGCACACAAGAGTATAGCACTCCTCTAAGACACAAATGAGCGAGCTTACCGACTTCGGAAAGACCTCACCTTGCACCACCATGGTGCTATGCACATTAAATTCATTATCTGACACATTAACCGCTAAATAGGCTCTACTGTGAGGACCTTAATCTCTCTTTGGCCACACAGACTCTAATTCCCTCACACGCGCACACAAACAAACACTTGCATGCACACACAAACGCTCAATTGTACACACTCAGACACACTGAAAGACACCCAAAGGGTCAAGGGGCAGGATTTGACCGTTAGTACTGCCGACACTGAACTCATTTAACTCTGTGCTGAATGATGTGTCCATTGTGGGTTTCTGAGGAAAGGAGAGGAGGAAGTGAGGAGAGGAGAGAAGGCACTTTCGTATGTGTGGGGAATTCACATGTATAAGATTCTGGGAGCTCCCATAGTGTTTTAGTCAATGGAATTTTTGGATAATCCTCATTGAAACTGGGAGCTCCTTTCATGTTAGGACGCCAAAGTGACCTACTGTGACCTTTTGTCCTCCCTCTTTGAGGCCTCACTCTAACGATTAGCCTACACTCACAATGCCGACGCATGGAGAGGCAGAGACCAGTGTTTCTAGGGCTCCAATACCCCTCCAGGGTCTGGGGAGCTCCATCCTCACCAACCAAACTGGCACATCCTGAATCGAAACAGACTACAAGAAGAAGAAAGGGAGCAAGAAAGTGAGAGGGAAAGCAGAAAACAGGGGTGAAAAACAAGTGAATAATAGAGGAAATCCTTGAGACTGGGGATGGAGGGAAAAGAAGAGGAAGGAGGGAGGGCAAAAAAGAATGGGAAACAGAAAAATACCAGAGCAGCAGTCAGCATGGCGAATAAAAGCCAGTCTTAAGATAAGGTTGGCACAAATATGCTCTAAATTGTGTCGTGGAGTCCATAGCAAACTTTAAAGGGACTGCCAAGTCACAACCACAGACATGCACAGATGTTTGCAATATTAATGTTCAGGAAAAAAGAAAAAAAACTGTCAAGGATGCATGAATTACCTTACATGGTAGGTCTTTGGCAGAAGGCTGCAACAGTGTAGGATGGGAACCCGCACACAGACAAACACACACGTTCGCAACATCACTGGCACAAATGAGGTTGTGCCAATAACGTTGACCTTTCTGCTCAAAGGTCACAAAATCAAGACAAATTACTCTCCGTGTTTGTGTTCATTTATTAAGTTTGTGTGTAAAGCTCAGATAGAGAACTAGTGTGTATGTGTGTGTCAATGTGCTGACATTAACACACATGCACATTCATTATTCATGAATGTGTGTGAATGCTTGCCAAAAACATATCGTTCAAACAAAGGCCATTTCTCAGTGTGTGGGTGTCTGTGTGTGTGTCTGTGTGTGTGTGTGTGTGTGTGTGTGTGTGTGTGTACACTTCAAAAACACATACTCACTGAACTCCTGTCATACCCTTCCAACATATGCTATGAGTTTGGCCTGTGTCCCAAGGAGCACTGCCATATGAGTGAAAGCCCAGGCAGCCCCAAACAATCAA
This sequence comes from Pseudomugil tenellus, assembly GCA_037177515.1. Lineage (NCBI taxonomy): Eukaryota > Metazoa > Chordata > Actinopteri > Atheriniformes > Pseudomugilidae > Pseudomugil > Pseudomugil tenellus. The sequence continues at coordinate 26,407,087 of JBAMHX010000011.1, forward strand.
ACAATCCAAACACTGAACTGAACTCAGCACTTGAGGCATTTGAAATGCGGTATGGGGAGTATAGAATTTAGCCATATAGCCACAGATTTTTTAAATGTAGATTAGCCCCCCTGGTCTGATAGCTTTTCATCCTCATGGCTTGAATTGTGGAAGCATATTTCAGACCTCGCTGAAAAGAAACCTCAAGTTCTCCCCGGTATCACTCTCTCAGCAGTGAATCCTTCCAAGAGGCCTCAGGATGCTTCCAAGTATTAGTGCAAAGGGTTACATTGTTTTACTCTCTCAGATGAATAAACTGTTTTCAAATGTTGTTTTCTCTTCTTACCGCTGGTGAATTGTGTTAAAAGACACCAATGTGCTCTCAAGGTTACGCAACATGTTTGCACCGACATGCACAATGCAAGAAAACTGCTAAAACCAAGGTTCAATGAGAAGCAGCCATTTTTGTCTTCATTTACTGTAAAATGAAGACATTTTCTCAAAATCAAACTAACAAGTTTCTGATCATGTCCTGGGAAGGAGCAAAAACTGTTTTGCAGAAAGCAAAGTCATCTGAGGCCAGCAGCAATTGAGACGAGACGCTGCAGTGCGCTGGATCAGGTCAGGAGGCAGGTCTCAGAACATCGTCTCTTTGCACTCCTGGCCGTGATATTCAATACTTGCTATTGGCTAGTATTTAGTTAGGTGTCACACTGAGTGAGGTTGTCTCTTTTGAAATTCAAACCTTTGTACGAAAGATTTTTCTCCATCTGAGCATTGCCCAAACACTTAGTCACACACACAAACACAAGAGTGCACACCAAGTCACACACATTGCACCTTCCCTTCCCGTGGTAGCAACTCTTTCTGAGTCAGTGCTCTTTGTGTGTTTTCAATTACTCGCCCTCTGATCGCCCTCTCCTCTGCTGCAGATTCCTCTCAGTCTGCAGCCTGGCTAACGGATATGCAGCCATATTATAGGTGGAGAGAGGAAAGACAGGATTAGCGAGGGTCTGTATAGTAATGAGGCCTGCCAAAAAGCTCTCTCCCTGTCTTTCCAGTTCACATAAACACACATGTTCACAAAGGCGCTCTTGTTTCCATATGGTGCTGTGAAGCAGGTTGGGATACCACTGCTGTCAGTACAGCTGTGTGTACCTCACATTATTCTGACATAACACTGAACAGCCACATAAATGCACATGCAGACGTAATAAGATGAATGGGAATGCACCTCTTGCGTTCCTGTGGGTATCCCCCTCCCCCTCCCCCTCTTCTCATTCATACCTTTCTGTCTTCTATTGTGTTTTTTGTTTTTTTGGAGAGCTCATGAATCAGTGTGTTGCTGTCTCACTTGTGTTTGGATAATGTTTCAGTGCTTTATCTGAGACTTCAAAGGCCCTGATGCACCAAATCTCCTTTAATCGTATGGAGCCATTGTGTTGATGATATGGTTATGACATTGTGCCTTCATGATAAATCTCATCAACGCCAAAGACAGTTAAGACTGATCCGCTAAGCACAAATGCTCAGCAACACTTCTTCACTCCTTCAGCGGCTTAACAAAGCTTGGCCTGTCTCCTCACTTTGCTTGTGTTTTATAGCCTTAATGAAGGGTTATTGATGCATCAAGGAGCCCCCCCCCCCCACACACACACACACACATACTTCTGCCATCCGTGCATCCCAATGAAAATTTCTGTTTGTGTGTACACACACACACTCACACACATGCACACAAAGCCAAGCATGCACACAAGTTATGATCTGCATTTCTGTGAATGAATCAGATAAACGCGCTTTGTTCAACTCTTGGATCTAAATCAACAGCTATTATGTCTGTACAGTTTGTCTGAGAAAGAAAAAAATGTCTAAATGTTGACTGAGCCACTTAGTGCCGTTTGGAAAAGTAATCTTCTTAGCTAAGTTAAATATCCCTGTTCACTGTTTAGACAGTTTTATCCAGTTTTGGCTTGGAGTCGCTTGAAATACATGTGAAAGAAAACATGTTGTTTTCATCTGGCCCTGTGCTGATTCCTCTGCGTACTTATCTGAGAAGCTCCCACCCTGGCTGACTCCATTGTATTCCCTTTAATCCTTAAAGACCAAGTTGAGGAGCTATCTTGAAGAACACCTCATTCTCTCTCATTCACATTGCGGCAGGGGGGGGGGGGGGGGGGGGGGGGGGGGGGGGGGGGGGGGGGGGGGGGGGGGGGGGGGGGGGGGGGGGGGGGG
>JBAMHX010000011.1:26409400-26422710 GCA_037177515.1 Pseudomugil tenellus
TTCCGTGTGGTTCCTTTTAGTCTTGAAGGACCAATTTGGGGGGTGATTTGGAAGAAAACCTCATTCTTTTCCATTCACATTGGGGCGAAAAGAACCCCCCCCCCCCCCCCCCCCTGATAAATAAGTCTATTAGAGACCTCTATTTATGGTAAGTTATTCAAATGGAGCTTAGGTGGTTGGAGGATGAGTTATTCTTAAAAGCACACACTGTACTTGGTGCTTGATAGCCAAGTCTTCTCCTCTTTCCTCCGCCTTTCTCTCTTTGCCTTTCTGCTTTCATCTTTACTCCTCTGTTGGTTTTTTAAATCTACTCACCCTCATGACCTGCTCTCTTCCTTCTCCTTCCATCCTAACTTGTGCCTGACTACATAGCTACCAAAACTGATTTATGCCGTGGCCATCACAAGACAGCAACCATTCTTGGCTGTGGCCGGAGGGATAAAACCACACCATGAAGACAGGATGGTTCCCAGTCCCAAAAACAGCCACAAGTGGGATAAATACTGCAACCTTTTTTCATAGCCCTCTTTAAGGACTTGCAGATTCTGTATGGGCTCGGGACTTGGATAACACAGTTACTTGATTTCACAATTAATTAGATTATTAAAAGCCATTGTTATCTAATCGTAAAGATTCCTCAGTATTGTCACGTCACATGAAAGATCATGTCTGAACCACAATGTCTGAGCAGTGTAACACAAACATTGTTATCATCCTGCAGCTATTTTGTACATCAGGAGTGTCCAAAATCTTTCTGCATAGCTGTTGTCCTGCAGATTTGTATGAATGCTTCAACACACCTGACTTACAATAAATTGAACCAACTGCCTGCAATGTTCTTCATAATGTCTGATTGGCTCAAGTCAGGTGTGCTTGTGCAAGGACACATGGAAAACCTGAAGGACTGTCCCTCGAGAACCGGAGCTGGATATCCCTGCTCTGAAACCAAACACTGCCAGAATCTTCATATATAAAGGAGAATAAAGTAGCTTTTGGTCGATTTAGTTTACCGGTGTTACAAGCTACATACTCAAAGTCAGCATTTCTTGCCATGGTAAAGCCAGATTTGTATTTTGAAATTGGCAAAAATGATAACTTTGTTTCTGGACAAACAATGGTAAAAGTCTAATTCTGTAATCAATCAGAATCTATGTTTACATGAAGGAGAAAGTGTTTTTTATTGTATTGATTCCACTGTTGTGACAAAGCAGTTGCATCACCGGAATCTTCTCTCATCATAATAATGCCTAATTTAAAATGGCTGTTTATGTATGAATAAAAATATATGATGAATAAAATATATTTTAAAACAAGCTTAATGTCTGCATTAACACTTTTTTAAAGCTCTAGTTAAAACTTCATTTGTTAAAACGATGTGACATATCTACTCGTGATTTCATGATGTCAAGGCAGCATTTGTCTGGTTAATGTCTGTATTACTAACAATATCAATGCAAAGTAGAGGTCATTAGTATATAGATGACTGCAGGAAATCTGAGCTTTTGTTGTAATAACATCTTGAAAGTATGTTCAAGTGCAGTAAGCTTAGAATGAATGACAAATACATTTTTAAATAATTTTTGCTACAGCTGATAACAGATATAAATCACATTTCTTGCAAATGATCCAGCAAAATATATTTCAGACTATGATGCTTATGATGGATTTAGATGTGTATGTAAGTAAAGTGATATTGTGTTTACACCACATTTCCTGATCCTAATCTTAATAGTTTTGATTCCTGAACCCAACAAAGTAGTTGTGTTGCTTAGACCCAGGGTTGGAATTACAAGAAAGGTACACATTCAGGTTATTTTTATTTTCTAATTTTAAAAATGATATTTTTGGATGAAAAAATAGCATTTTTGTTGCTTCAACCTATTCACACAGTTTTAAAGCAACACGTCTGGTATATGTTCCTGTGTCTTAGTGAAACACATAATGCAGATTTATCTATTTTCCTTCTGTGTCCTTGTTTGAGCTTTAAACTTTCACATTATATCACCCAATGAAAATCACATTTCTCATCAGGTTGAAAGAAACCTTTTGGTTTTTTTTCTCCTTCTCTTAAATCCTCTTTGTTTCCATGAGACATGCATTCATAATAAAACAAACCATTGTTTAGAATTTGGTGAGTTATAGAAACTTTGATTGAAAGCTTGCTCCCACCATTCTCACCACAAGATGTTGCTACGCCTCATCAGACCCTCCTGTCATTCCTTTGATTTCCACCTTTTATGTGCATGATCCTGATAACATTTCCTGCTGCTTGTGTGCACCATGACGCTTCCACTTCTCAGAGTTTATCCTTAGTCTTATTATATTCCAATATTGTCTGTGTCAAACATTGCAGAGACACATTGTTGATGAATTGTAGGTGCAAATGTGACGCACATTGCATATCCTGCAGTTGCTTTAACATAAAGCTGTATTAGTTAGTTTGCCTGTAAAATGATTTGAAAAAGACAACCAGTGAACATGATTATTGCATATATTACAAATTTGCAATAATGTTTTAAGAAGATTCATCCACCAATCAGCTACTTCATTTGTGACTCAACAGGTATTTATTCAAATGAAAGTCATTGAGAAAGTCAAAACAACAGTGACTGATAAACACAGCAGACCACAGTCCAATCTGTCAAGCAGTGCTATGAAATGTTGGTATTTTCCCTAACATGCAAACATCGTAGGGAGCGAGACCTTTGTTTTAAGTTGAGGATACAGTTGTTTTGTTCTAAACAGCGTCTGGAAGAAATGAGGCAAGATATTCCTGCTGTTGCGCACGTTGTCAGATCAGCTTTGGAATGCTGATCTCTCATGTTAATGTGTGAAAAAAAGCATGGAAGGCATAAACATTGAAAAAAAAAATTAAATGTTTGCACGAATAGCTGTTTGTTGTTTTGTTGGATTGTCCTTAACAACAGTCAGCCTGTTTGGATGTATAAAAAATGCCAGAATGTAGCCTAAGCCTGTTTACAGAATGGTTTTAATAATGAATTTCTCTCTTTTTGACAATTGATACTTAATTCAACTTTATCATTCAGTGGCATGAAGCTATAGATGCTAAATCTATGGCATGTTGGAAAACAAAGCTCTCCAGTGAACAGAAGGTATCATATTCCCTAAGCCACCTAAAGAGATTACAAAATGTACAAAGAAAAGGTTGTTTGTATCTTCAACAATTTTGACGAACAATATATTTAAAAAGAGGGTACGATTTATTTAACACACAGCAGAACAGAAAAAACGTCTCCAACATCAGTCAGCTTCTTTCATCAGGTTGAAAAGTGCCATTTATGGAATTTTCTTTAACTTTAAGCTAATAAAAAAAAGCTGGAAACACGTTTTGCCAACATGTCTCAGTCAAACATTTAATGTTTATTTAATGTTTAAGACTTCGGTAAAAGCCTGCAGTTGTAACCTCCTCCTGGTTGCCTCCATGATCTCTCTCCAAGTACAAGCAATAAATCAGCATTTGTTAAGCCTCCACTTGTGATCTTGTCCTTACTATATTCAGTCATGGAGTTCTTGCGTGAAGACAGTAAAAATCTGCAACTATAGCAGATGGTAAAAATGACTAGTTGCATTTTGCTTTTCCTATTTGTAGGGTTCGATATTATATATTTATTCAGCAACTTCATATGGGTGTCAAAGCTTCAACAACATTGTTTTCAATATCTTTTATTGCAAATTTACCCTCATTTGTTAATTTCAGTCATTCCAAAAGTTTTTCTTGTATGATCTGCTGAGAACCGGCTGTTTCTGTGTCTCTACCTTGAAATGTTAATGAGCGGTGCCTGTTCACACCCACTCCATGCCCTTCTCGGGGAGAGGATGCTGTTTTTTTTCAGTGCCCATCCATTGTTTTCATATGGCAGGCTTAGCTAGCTGGGGGAACTGGTCAATGGCATTATCCATTACTGGGGGAAATGGTTATTTCCCTTCGTGAGGTCAAAAATGGAGAAATCTGAGACTCACCTGTTTGAACACAATCACTACAATGTGAAACAAGTAAGTGAGAAAGTGACAGAAATATCTCCCTTTTGAGCTGTGGGGACATGGCTGTTAGAAAACCTTTAAAAAATAAATGCTGCATAATACGGGACCTTTAAATACTAAAAAAATGACAATTTTCAGTGAATCAATGGTCATTTAAAAAAATCTATCTGCAATTTTTGAGGCAACAATAAAACTTAGGACTTCTCTTCAGAGAATTTTAGATTTATAGCCATTTACAGAAAACAACTCAGCCTCTTATAAACTGTGCAACACAGAAGGGATGTTTAGATGAGTCAGTTTGCAGTTATGGTTCACAACAATGACAAATCAGTGATAAATCAGAAAAAGGGGCTGGTGCACTGGCTGGGCATCGTAAAAAAATATTTGTGCCTATGCTGGAAATGTGTTGTTTGTTGCAGCGATGATTGCTTCCTCTTGGTTTGATTTGGTCGTCTCCGGGGTATTTCTGGAGGTGTGGTCAGATCCGGTCAGTTCTGAGTGGGTCAGTTGTGTTGTGTTAATCAGACCTCTCAGAGACTGGAGAGGTAGACAACAGACGATGGTGGGAGTGAATCACTCAGCCGTGAATATACCACATGTCTGGAATACAATAACCTCCCATTTCAGACACAATACCCACACATAAACACAGCAAATACGCCAACTCACCGGCGACACTAGCATGAAACACATTCTGCTGCCTGACCAAACACACACACATGCATATGTACACACAAACAACAGAAGGAAAAACAGAGGGGTTACCCCGTCATCTTACTGGGATTATGACATTCACAGATGCCAGACATGCATTGGTCTTTCTGAATCATCTTTCCAATGCCAACTATGTCATTCTTTTCTTTTTCTATCCCTTGTTCTTTTGTCTTCCTGGAAACTCATTTGGACTCACAGCCAGACACAAGTGAATCAGTTAGACCTGAAGCAACGAGACAAATGCCAACCCATAGCTGTTTTTGGTCAAATGTTACTTGTGGTGGAGGTATGGGGGTGTTGGGTGGTCAAGAGGTGGTCACTGTGACGTCTGCCAACAAGGAAAAGACCATTTTTACCATCAGTCAGGGGGCTCTAAGTCATTTCCAGCTCTGCTAAGAACTTTTAACTCATTAGTTAGGAAGGGCATTTAGTCAGCCGCACACTAATGCAGACATAGAAACACTATTACTAACATCTTGCATCTTACCACCCCATCAAACACCCCACCCTTACATGCAAAGACCAACAGGCAAACACACATATGTGCACATTCACAGACGACAGTGTAATTATACACAGAAGTTGCTAAGGCCATTTCCAAGAGGATATTTACACTTGTATTTATTTGTCTTCTTTCAAATATTCCATTTATGTGTCGGACTTACTGGAAGCACATGCTTGCAAGTGCCAGGGAAAGCATTTGGGTCCACTTTAAAAATGATATGAGGCCAGACAGACTGGGAGATGAAAGGAGTCACGGTGAAACAAACAAAACACAATGAAATACCATAATACAGATCAGAATGGGTAGGGAATGCAGGGGGAGAGGAGATGAAGAAAAAAAGAGAGGGGAAGGAGCTATTTGCTGTAAACGTCTTGGTAGTAAATCGCAACCAAATGGGCTCGAGAGCGAGTGGTGCAATGGAGAAAGTGCTGAGAGATCCTTCGCTGTGATGGCTGCATGAATGGATGAGAGGGGGCTGCGTGAGATAATAAACTGTTAAAAGCTTGCCCATCACTTTCCAAAAATTACAGCATTCAGCAGTCGGCACTGTTAACATGAGCCCTGCCAGGGGTGGCTGGCTAAGAACGGGCTGCAACTTGAGAAGCTTGAATTTAGTACAATATGTTGAAATGAATGAGTGTACGCTTTTGTGTCTCTGTGAGCATCACAGCCTCTGTCTGCTGCTGAAATCTCCACTAACTGGTGTGCGGCAATGAGTCGGGTGAGTCCCGTGGAGAAGTCTCTCCCCCTGAGCTTGGCAACATGCACACACACACACAGGGGAGGTTCAACAGTGGCTAAAGGAGGGCAAAATCCAGCAGCATTTTCTTATTTATAGTCTATAAAATCCCATGTAATTTGGTGGTTAACTTTAATGGGTAATGGTTGAAATCTCTCTTTGTCTTCCTCTTTAATCTCTTTCATAAATGGGACAACTGTCAAAATTAGATGATGTCAACATGTTAGGTCACCACTTGTTGCCACCATCCAACACTTGATTTTAAATGCTTCAAGTCTGCACCATGTGGCTTTTAAATAAAACTGCCTTAACTGGGATGTTTCTTGTTCAAGTAGGAAATTGTGGGGAGTGTTTACGTCATACTGTGGGGGATGTTTTTACAACACAGGTCATTTTCTGAGCTGCTGTTACAATGATCAGCCTGTGATTACATTATATTAGCCTTTATTGTCTCTCTTGGTTTTCTTGGTCTCTTGGTTGTTGTTTTTTCATGGACATTTCAGAGGAAAAAGTTTATGTACAGTAGCAGTAGATGTATAATCAAAATACATACAGACCATGTTGATATGTTCATTCCAAAGCAGTCTGATGCTCTAATGTGCTCTCCATTGTGCAGAGTCTGCTGTGCCTTTGAGATGTCTGAATTCTCATGAAATTAATCTGGTCTTGAGACAGTTTGTTGCCATGGGAAACTGTATTGAACCCACTGAAGAAAAAGACACTTAAAGTTTTTTTTATGTTCCACTGTTAATCTGAGCGGAAGAAGCTGGTTCTCGATAGGTATTGACAGACAGATGGTTCTACAAATGATCTGCCAAGTATTTCTGAAAGCAGTTTTCCAAACAGCTTCAAACAAAGGCTTCCCAGATGGTGCCGTTTAACAAACCATATGGCACATCAGCTTACAAAAGTGCACATCTGCACTCATATATACACAATTCCTATGCTTTGACTTAACTCATTCTTTTTGCACTGAATTTGCCTTTCAGAACATGTCAGACTTTTCTCAGATCTTTACTTTTGCTCTTGATTTTGTGATTAAATGTTGATGACCCGGTAATTGCAGTGCATACCACAGGGGGATATATTCTCTTTTGGAGTAACTCCCTGCTTCCTGGCTAGATTTGAGTAATAGTAGAAAGGTGTAAGTTTTAACCAGAGAGATGAAAAGCATTTATTTTACACATTTTGAGTATTTTGACCATGAACAGCTGGAGTTGATTTTGTTTGCCTTCTGGTTTAAAGTCACGGGCATTTTGTCAGAAGGACCACTGTTCCTGCTGTAGCCTGTGTTGAGCAGGTGCTCCAGGAATTCTCTCTTTCCCTTCCCTCTTATTACAGACATAGTCCATTGAAGACCTTTGAGCTGGTCCTAAAACATGACCACTGACATGGCTGCCCTTTTCATCAGCCTGCAAGGGTCCACTTGATTCCTCTGTGACTGACTATGTGCAGTTTTTTTTTTTTTTAATGAAAGTTTTTAACTTTGAAAGCTGCTGAGTTTCAGCAGACTTGCAGTTTTTTGGGAGTTTATTCCACCCATGAAGAGGATACAAACTGAAAGCTGCCTCTCTCTGTTGAGTAAGTAAGTAAGTAAGTACATTTTTATTTATTTGGCACCTCTCAAGATAAAAATCACAAAGTGCTTAAAAATAAACATAAAGCATGGAATAAAAACAAGTAAAACTAAATAAAAACCCACAAAACTAAATAAAATTTCTGATTCTGGGAACAACAAGTAGATTTGACCTTGATGACCTGGGGCATCAGGTGGGTTCATAACAGATAACAGACCACAAGATCCAGAATGTATATTACTCTTTAACCATTCAGTGCTTTATAAATAAACAGCAGGAAGTCAATTCTGTGACAAACAAGAAGCCAGTGTATAAGATCTGGTAACTGTAGTTATATGATCTACTTTCTTGCTCTTTTCTTGGTCTCGAGCAGCAGCATTCTGGATTAACAGCAGTTTTCTGATGTGCTTTTTTAGAAAGATAAGGACAGCATTATAGTAGCCATTAAAAATAAATGTATGTATAATGTTGTTTCTGGGATAAAAGGCAACTTTACATCTTAATGTGATGCTGAAGTTCAGGTTCAAGTCCAGGACTACACCAAGATTTCCAGCTTTGTCTTTAGTTCTTAATGTAGCTGTCTGAAGCTGATTGCTGACTCTTCATCTTTCTTTTTTTGCTCTAAAAACTATTAGTTCCGTTTTGTCTTCATTTAACTAAATTAGGTTCTGGCACATCCAACCTCTAATATAATTAATGCATCTGACCAGAGTTTGGATGGGATTATAGTCTCCTGGTGAGATGGTTGTGTAGATTTTGTAGGTCAGAGTTATTATGGTAGCACATTTTAAAGTTTCTCATAATTTGAGCTGGCGGAAGCATGTAAATGTTGAAAAGCAAGGGCCCGAAGCACTGAGTAGCAAAGGACCGCTCCTTTTCTGGGCGACTGCACACAAGCTTGTGTATCCAAAATTGAGTGTATATGTCATGTTTTTTTTTTGTTTGTTTGTTTTGTTTTTTTGCTTAGTTATAAAATGAAGAAAAATCACATGTTTAATTAGACAGAAGCAAATTAAATTTATGAAAAAAATTTATCAAAATTATGAAAAGTTATAAATGATCTTTAAAAATACACAAAGAATAAAAAGTAACAGAAAAATCGGAAAATCAAGAAAAAGTACAAACTGTTGCAAGGATTTTAGTTTTAATCACATTTTAAAAATTTCAACAATGTGGGTGGTAACAAACAGTGTAAAAAAATTACTCCCATTATTGCTCCATTGACTCCCATTAAAAGATAATATTTTAACTTACTAAAATTCTATCTTTTTTTTTATCTGTATCATTTAGAAGCTTGCAAGCAGCTGGAACCTATTCCAGCAATCATCGGATGAGAGGTGCGGTGCCCACTGGACAGGTTGCCAGTCCCATCATAGGATTACACATACACAAACAACCAGACAAACCAAATAAATATCTTTTCAAATTAAACCTTTTTTTATTATCCCATGATGTCATTTTTCACAACATGGCTGAGGGCTGAATTATATGAAGTCTTTCTTGCTTTGTGACTGTTGCTTGGCAACAGAGCACATGATTACAACTAAAATGGCCTGGGTGTGTTGGTGCTGAGGTAAGAGTGTGGTCGATTGTGTGTTTTGTGTATGTTCTTCTGTTCGGGGAAACATAAAGTCTTTTTTTGCAAATAGATTTTGAAGATCAAAGAAATCCCTCTTTGCTAAAGAACTTTTATTGCAGCATGTTTACTGAGGTGTTTTTTGTTAAAGATCTGAACCTTTTACGTCAAATGGATCCAGTTGCACTAAATGAATAAAACATATTTCATATTTAGCTGTCTGGTTTTGGAGCGGTTGGGAAGTGTTACAGGCCAAAAGGGGTTCATCAGCAAGGCCCTCTTTAAAATGATTAAGACAATAAACAATATTCTATACCAGGTAAAAGTTGTGAGTTAACATTTCCTGAACTGCTTTTAAGAGTTAAGATGATTCAAGAAATGTCTATACAATTGATCTGTCATATCAGCACTGAATCTTAGCTAAAGACTTATTACAGTGAAACTCTAACAAAAAAAAATTTGTTTTTATCACACTTTGCACTTTGCAATGAGACTAAAAGCTGAAATATTTCTCTAAAAACCGGCTGTTTCAAAAACAATAATGCAGTAAAATCAATTATGAAGCCAGTTACTGACAAATCCAGGAGTGTGATAATCTCCTTGCATTTCACTTTGAATTTAGTATTTGGATACTATTTGTATTTTATCATTTTAAACATGTGGGTTTGTATTTTCAAAAAGACATTTAAAGGTTAAATTCTGTAAGAATGTGAAGCTGATTTAACAGTTATGATGAGGACTGAACCTAGCCAAAAATTGAAAAGCGGGTAAAGTAAAAAATAAAGATACACTATATTTTTCAAGCATTTTTTTTTACTGAGGGCAAAGATGACTTGTTTTCTGAAGCCGTACAAAATAGTTAAGTAATTAAGAGTTCTGAAGTTGCAATAAATTATACTGATTATACTAAATTATACTGACGATGATTAAAAAAACAACGTGCAAGCTTCTATAAAAAGTGACATTCATGTAAAATGAGTTTATTCTTGTTTAGATTTTTTTTTTGTTCTAAAGATTTCAGACAAATAAAATGCTATGCAAGAAAGCCTGTAACTTTTTCCCAAACTTATTCTAGATAACAGTGATATGAATTAGAGCCATCTTAAAGTGCAGAAACATACCCCCATGAGGCAGATGCAGTTTGGTTTACTTTGCTGTGTATGCAGTTATGTCATCAGAGACATAAGAGACGTCTCCTCTTTTTCAAGGGAGTGCCAGGGGGTCTGATAATGAGCAGGTGTGTGTCAGTATGTGTTTTATTATGTGGGGAGGTTTGAGTTTTTCTTGGTAAAGTTATCAGTTATCGTGATTAATGTAAGCTGAAACAGTGTTTCTTTGTTTCTGGCCTCATGAGACCCACATATGGGGGCATCTAAGTTGAAGAAAAATTAGAAAAAAACAGCTTACATCCTGGTATAAGACTTTTGGGATGCCCTTTGAAACATTGAAACTTATAAGATACTCATGTAAGTCTCAACATGATGTTGCAGTCTGTTGGTTTCTTAAAATGAAAGTTAACGTGGAAGAAAAGTAGAAATATTGTCCTGCATAAATAATAAAATGCCCTCTGCGTTGACATATGTAAAGCACCTTTTCTGTTGTGATAACATGTTTATTGCCTGGCTGCAGTGTGCATGTGGGGTAAACACCCACATTTGTGATGGATTACACAGGTTACCAAATAAACTAAATACAACATAAATAATCAGCTGAAGAAGTAAAACTACAGGAAAAAATCAGACAAAAGAGCGGGGTCCCGAAACAGTCCATGTTTCCCATCACAACAAGCAGGATGGCAATGTAGGAAAGAGCACAATAACAACACCAACCAAGGACATGCAGAGATCCTCTTCAAAAGGAAAAGAGAAAAACAAAACAAAGCTTGAAAATAGGTGCAAATGTAGTCTGGCATAGAAGATATGAGAGCAAGGTGATTGGTGGATTACAGAACACAGGTGTGCAGTTATCAATTTAACACAAAGCAGGTGTCAGACAACCACAGGAGGCACCAAAGATTCAGGAACTCTGTTGTTCAGTGCATAAGCACAAGCTGCTTTCAGAACCTTCTTTACAACGAAGTGGTCCTGTTGCTCAGTGAGGAGAACTCCTACACTGTGGTGCTCAGTTGGTCCAAACCCTCTACAGGAATTTGGTTCCAAAGTGCACACTGTGCACAGAAAAAGCCTGACTACACCTCGCACAGCAGTGAAGTGGCGCATCCAGAACCCTGTCTTCGCCTGCACCCAGCCCACACTGCTGACCTCCGTTTTACTCGCAGCTCCACAGCTGCTGACATATGCCGCCTGCATGCACACGGGTTTGTGTTGAAGGATTGTGACGTGTCATGTTGCAGTACAAAAGCTCTTCGTCATGAATAGATAAATGACTGAATCCTGTATAAATGGTTATCATTCTTGAAATATGACGCTCTATCTTTGCAGATCTTTCTGTAAAACTGACTAATGTCAGAAGAACCTCTGATTTATCTAGCGGATTCTGGAGCATCAAATAAAATGTAGTATTTTTCTTTTTAGAAAACATCAGTTTATCATAGATAAATAAGCAAACTATCTGCAGGAGGTAAAGATCCTGGAAACTTTCCCAGACTCATGTCATCAGATGGAAAATAATCATATCAACTGATAATGGATTAAGATGTCAATCCATGTAAGAACATTACCTTCCATTGCATTATACTCTTTCATAAGAAGGTAAATAATCCTATTTATTTAATTATGTTGTAATCATACCTTAGAATATCCATCAGATGAAACTCACACAAAGAAAATAAACTCTTCTCATCACCCTCTAAATTCTTTGTCCTTGCAACATTTGACTTTGTGTCCAAACTTTTGCTTGGTGTCATATTATTCCTCACACAAACAAACTAAGAACTTTGACATTTATTAAAACATTTTCTGTGTTTTATGCACAGACTGAAGTTACATAAATTCCTGGTGTTTACCTGTTAACCGTGTTTAACCTAGTCTGACAGTCATTGTCCTGTCTTCACCGTCCCCTGACCTTGAGTGGACAAACCCATATTTAAGCTTCTTTAAGCATATGTGTGTGTGTCTCTGTGAGTGTGTGTGAAATATTATCTTCATCAACAGAAATGATGACTCAGACCTCCAGAAGAGAGCTGTGAAAGACAAACAACTTTCCACTAATTACACTCTGAGTAAAAAGGGGGTGTGGGGTGTGTGTGTGTGTGTGTGGGGGGGGGGGGGTCATGGCTCTGTTCTTATCTTACAAATCTGTTAAACATCTAACAGCAGAGTAATTACAGAAGCATGAGCAATGTGGCTTCTTTTGCCAGTTTTTCTGTTACCTACATTTGAACTTTGAAAGAGCTCCTATGAGGAATACGTGACAGCTCAGGGGAGCGTTTGTAGGTGCTGTTCCAGCTCATGTTGTTGTTGCATGCTGTTTTTTTCTTCTTCTTCTTTTGCCCCCCCTCCCCCTTTCACTGTAGAGGAGGTTTTAAGTCTTCTGTTAAGAAGAGAATTAGTTCTTGGTAGAGCTCAGCTTGTTTCTTTCACTCACCAGAGAGGCAGGGGTCACTGTGAATCATTACTTTGACCCATAAACAAGACATTCCAAACTGCTGACATTTAATGTGGCTTGTAGGCTGTCAGACAGGACAGCAGCTCACTGATTACCTTTATCCACATTTGGTCACTGACTCCCTCCCGTTGGCTTGTAATGTATGTGTTTTATTTAATCTCATTTTCAGGTAAAGGTTCTGTGAAATACCCTCTAAATCGGACAGTTTACTGATTTTGTGCTATCGTAGCACATTAAAATAGCATTCTTAAATAATGAGGTGATTTTCATAGACGTATTAACTCTTTAATGCATATTTGTTATGTTTATATACTCTTTATTTATGGTCCTAGTAAATACTCAATTCTGTTTGGCTGCTAGGTGTCCATTATTTTCGGATAATCGACACCTGTAAAAAAGTGCCGGTCAAATAGCCCTATTGTTCTAAATTAAAGCGCTTGCGACTCAACAGTTAATGAATAATAATTCTCGGGCTGACTGAGCTGCAGGTTCTGTTGGCAGAGCGAGTTACCTTGGCAACGCTTCACAGGGTTACAATGACAGACATTTAATAGTCCACCCTGCCACTTCTTGTGATAAACGTATATTTTTTAAGGTAAAAAACAACATAATAGTATTAATGATTGCTTA
>JBAMHX010000011.1:26427914-26441023 GCA_037177515.1 Pseudomugil tenellus
TGCAGATGTGTGCTCTTCGATCGTAAAAAACAACATAATGGTAGTAAGGATTGCTTATATATATATATATATATATATATCCATTTTCTACCGCTTATTCCCAAACAGGATCGCAGGGGGAGAGGCAGGGTACACTCTGGACAGGGCCAACACACAGAGACAAACAACCACGCACGCACACACTCATACCTAAGGGCAATTTAGAGCCTCCAATCAGCCTGTCCCCACAGTGCATGTATATATTTTTTGTTTTTTTTATGTGACCATGGTATAAGCGGGATAATGCCATTCCCATTCGAAGCAACGGTCCTCAGTTTCATGTTGGATGGTTCAACTCTAAAACAACTCTAAAATAAATCGGATTTCACAACAAAATCCAAATTGAGCATCATGCCCAGTAGTCTGAAGGTAGCCATAGTTTCTAAGACCTTTTGTATCACTTTATGGTAAAACCATGTTGCATGCAATCTGATACTTGTCTACTGACCCCTAGTGGACACCTATTGTACTGCAATCATTTTGATAACTCATACTAATAAACATTCATTAAAAAAAACACTTTTTTACTTTTTGGTAAAGGGTCAAATAAAGACAACTAATGTGAAAAAAATGTCTCCTTGTTTTCTTGGACTTCAAATGGCTAAATTATATTAAACCAAATTATTTAGACTGTGTAATAGTTACAATAATTCATGTCAGATAATTGTCTTGATTTCTGACTATTTTCTTTATAAATGCAGCTGGTAGTTATATATCACCACAAGGTGGCTAAAATACACCCAACCATCAACTATGACAACATCAACATCAATTCTTCATTGCTACCAAGCATTGGTACAACATAAATAGTCCTGTGCATTTAGATATCTCTGTATGAAAACAGTCTTTAAAAAGTTCTGTGTTGAACTTCTTAAAAAAAGGTAAAATCAGACTGAGCTAGCTAGATGAAGCTAGCACACCAAACAACAAGCAAACTGTTCAAATTACATCTTTACTTATGTATGAAACATTTTGTGATTGTACACACACATTTTATGTTACATTGGAAAAAAACAGTAAAAGAAAAATCCATATCCTCCGTAAAATACCCTGAAATGCACATGACCGTTGTTTGCTCTTGTTGGTAATTATACCTGAGATACTGATACCATATTCATCTTTGAGAAATACCACTACTGAGTCAAAGGTTGCTAAAAGCTTATAGATTTTCATAAAAGCACTGAAAATATCATAGTAAATATCATGTTTAGAAATATTTTTTCAAGTATCTGTTAGCTACACAGCTACCTGTTCTGCCTTCATAATTAACTTCCATCTTTCACAAATGCCAGTAATCGCCGAGCTGGGGTCTCTGAGGTGGCTTAAAAAGAAGAAAATGAATTAGATTAATAATGCGAGAAATGCGGTAAAGCTGAAGTCAGAAGTACCACAAACCTTCTCAGAAATTCAGATTCAAGCTTAGTAGATTTTAAAGGCCCATAACAATCTCATACCATGGTTGTCACAGGACTGTGTGTAGACTAACTTGAGTTACACACTTTGGATTAGTTTTCAAAAGAGCCAACACTACACAAGTGAGATTAAACATCCAGTGTGGGAACTGAATTACATCTGTTACAATAGTCAGAGAACACTTGCTGAGTTGATTGTATGCAGAACCAGAAAGCTGAACATCATTTGCTTTTCTTGTCACCCTACAGTAATGGAACCTTCACGTAGAAATGGCTGGGTTTAGATTGGAGTTAGACTTGGAGTGTTCTTGTTCTTGAGGTCGCAAGAACAAAAAAAAAAGTTCTTGTTCGGCATGGCATTTATACTCCTGGCCCTTACTGGCCCTGCTTTTAGTAGGAGATGGCCACCATGGGAATCTAGTTGTACAGTTAACGTAAGACTTAAAACTCTGCTAGATTTCTAGAGCGCCAGCATTTCCATTGAAAGGTTGTGTGTAACTTTGTGGACTAAATTGTGATGAATAGTTCACTATTTAGGTGATTTAAAACTCCCCTTACATAAAAACACTGTTTATATTCCAGAACACACAACCCTCTGTTTTTTCCAGCCATTTATGTCACGTCCAGGAGGTCTACAATCCAGCCAGATAATGTAGTGTTTATTTAGACTCTACATGCTAAATCAGTTATCCATGATAACACGTATATTAATCACAAATTATGATGAAGTAATTTCCCGTTAAATTTTCCACCCATCAAATAGCTTAAATTTATGGTAATGTCCAACCAAGAGCAACCAAATATCATCAAGTGAGCAAAAAAGTCCAGCGTGTCTGAAAAGAAGAAAAATAAATATCATCTGGATTAAAGCCAAGGCCATCTTTATTTCATGCACAGTGATGCCATGCTCAGTTGGTTTTATAAGGATAACATGTAGATAGTAAATAACTGAGCAAAAAGAAAACATCAGGATGCAAAATGTAAATATATAATTAGTTTCGGTTGTGTTTGTTTCAATGCATGTGTATGTGTTTTTTTTCCTGAAAACCAGGATGTCAGAGATTGATATGCAGAAGAGAAAAGTCTTGGCCACTGATGATCTGTTGATCTATTGTTTCTACAAAGAATTGTTCATATTAAATTCAGTTATATTTTCCTGCTGTACTTTTGGATACATTCATTTTGCCTAACTTATGCTCCATAATGTGACAGCTGAAAATGCATGTCTACATTTTTACTGTGCTTGATATGTTTACAGCTTCTTCAAGCACTTTAATGTAAAAAGAAAAAAAACAAACAGACAGTCCAAAAAAATATAATCCTTCCAGTTTTAATATAGTTACAGCTGTTTCCTCTGCCTGTTCATTTACAGAAAAAGTTAAATGTTTTGGTAGTTTTTTTGCTCATTTCTTTTGTGCAGCAAAATTTGCCAACATATTTGGCCGAAACAGATATTGTACCTGATGTATCCTATAAAAATAACTGCTATTGTGCATCACAGATCAAATCAATGAAACAGGCATGTCTGGGTTTTGCATGAAGGAGAACTATGTTTGCACAATTTCACGAGTTCCCAAATATACACCTGCATGCACGTTTCCAAATGAACAAACTGTGAAAGGAGAAACTGCAGATGGCAGCATACCTCTGAAGCCTTTCAAACCAAGGAGGCCCCTCATCACACATCAACAAAATGTCAGTCCTACATTTATGCTCTTTTTCTCTGACAGAAAACTGTTAAACTTTAAGCCCGAAGCTTCACTGCTGCCACAATTAAATCTGCATCGCTTGTAAAACTTCCAAGACATTTCATGTCACTGTGACCCAGCAAACCCCAGCAGCAGGCAAGGTAGGCCTATGCTGCCTTCATGTGCTATGTGAATTATGGAAAATAATGAGGTAAAATTTGCAAATGAACCCCCCTCCCTTTCGTTGTAATTTCCACTGGAGAACTCGAAGATTATTTTGATACCCGAGTTGCCGAGAAGAGATTGGATTTTACCTTTCAAAATGGCGGAGAGCAGCAAAGAAATTGTGGGTGGTAAGAAATGTTTATGCTAATAATTCTTTTACTCGTGTTAGATCACTGTTTAATTGTGTAGCATAAACAACGTATGAATTTCTCCTTCATGTCAAATAAAAATGCTGTTATTCTTTGTTATAACTTAGAAAAGCAGATGTTGGCTACAGCTAGCAGAAGTCCAGGAAGTTTTTACCCACTAAGCAGCTTATCGTGAAGTTTCTGACCACCATTTTTTTTATTATACTATGACCACAACAGCACTTGAACAAAACAACTCATAATTTACAATTTCAAATTTTGAAAATATCCCCCTTCCCATAGCACATGAAGGCAGCACTGGTCTGCATGGAAATCCTCTGGCACTCAAGTTGAGACAACAGTGAAGGCGGAAGAAAGTGCTGTCACTTTTCACAGTTTGATGAAACCTACTCACACATGCCTACAGTGGAGTATGTTTTTGTATGATGATGATGATTATCTCTGACTCGACAGCAACCAGACTCAGGAATGTCTGGGCCTCCAGCAGGTGATAGCAATTATGTCATTTGAGCCGTTTGAGGTCATATCCTGCATGACATTATGATATCACAATCCTTTCACTGAACAAATATCTCTTAGTATTATTAGGAAAGGATGACTTCATCTCTAAATATTTCTGTAATACACTCCATAAAAGAATGAGAGTATTGAAAGTCTAGAAATAGGACAAAAAGGCAGATCCTTGGCTTATTCCCAGCAAACCCGAGCATCTTTGGTGCCTTTGGCAAGATAAAGGTAGGGTGCCCACTCCCTTTACATGGCACCACCAACAGTCATAGAAAAGATCTTTCAGGTTTCATTAACAGCTGATCACACAGCTCACACGTTTGACTTACAGTGTGGAACAAAGTCTCAGCGATGTAAGTTCCAAAAAGACGCATGAACATAATCCACCATGTGCAAATGTTAACCTCTACTTGAGACGCTTCCAAGGATAAGTCATCTTTCCACCTTTCTGTTCTGTTCTGCACAAAGCAGGACAGGTTCCAGTCAGGTCAATGAAACAACAACAAGAGATGGGGTTGTATTGTTAGTATTTCTCAGCATCTTCTTATTTTTATTTTCAAGCCTGAGTACGATGAAAGGTCATCTGAAGATAGTTTTATTCTTTAATTTATTTTCTTTGTTGTGCTGCAAGATGGTATGGTGGTTAATCACTGCAGCCTCACAGCGAGAAGGTCACTGGTTTGAGCCCCGGCTAAGACAGTAGAGTGGAAAAAGCATGTTACTGTGTTATCTCTGGGTATCCCGGCCTCCTTCGACCGGCCAAAGACATGCATATTAGGTTGATTGCTCACTCAAAACTGTCTTTAAGAGTAAATGTGTGTGTCTGGTTGTGTTTGTTGCTCTGTGATTAGCCGTGTTTATATACCGGGTAAGTAATGCAGATATCTCAGATTCCCTTAATTTAATTTCATCATAATGAGAGAACAGTGGCAGTAAAATGACATCACGATGACATGAAGTTTATCTGTTGATCCACGTGATTTCTATGTGTTTTTTTTTTCTTTTTTCCCAGGGCATCTCTGAACATAAAGTCCAAATTCTAACAAACCAAACAGAGTTATCTGTTATTTGTTCAAGGGCATCCTTTACTGAGCAAAGTTTTTTGCTCCCTGCTTGGAAATACATTTCCCATGAAAACCACTGCGGCTGAAATGTGGTTGCATGACTTTTATTTCTCTGAGTGTGTCCTGTCATGCAGGGCAGGAATGCTGGTGTGATTGTGCAGGTGTGCACGTACATAACTTTGTCTCTATCAAAGTGTACGATAGTGTGCTAAACCGAGAAAAGCCAGGGTGCAGAAGGATTAAGCAAATGAATTTTTTTCTACACAGTGAAATGAACTATACTTTTCATGTTTCACCAGCATTGTGTGAGTATTTTGTGTGGAAGAGTTTATTGTTAGTTGTAAAGAAGGAGGAAGTGTTAATGACAAGTTGCATTCACTAGAGGTCTTGTTGACCATTTCACTCTGCTTTATGTACATCTCATAACCAGTAAACTGAATCATTACAACAATGTTTCATTTAATTGTGGCCAGCGGCGTAATCTCTTTGAATGATTAGCTTTGTGTGAAGATGTTTGAGGAGCGTCTTTCTAAAACAGAGGAGCCCAAGTCTGGTACCATCCTGCAACTTTGAGATGCATCTCTTCTCCAGCACCCTGAATCAAATAGCTGATTTGCCTTTTCTGCATGTCATCCAGCTCTGCATGAGGTCTGGTAATTAACCATTCATTTGATCCAGCTGTGTTGGACACATGTTACATCTAAAAGTTGCAAGACATTAGAACCTGGGCACCCCCTTTCTAAAGGTTCAAATTACCCCCACCATAAAAAACAGTTTTTGCCTGAATTTATGTGTCTCTTATGTAAAAACGGATTTTTTATGTATTATTTTTTATAAAAAAATACAATTTGGTATTGTTTTTAATGTATTTTAGGAACTATCTGGAAGAAATTATGGGCACAGGAATGTCCTAAAATATTCCTAAGCTGCTTGGAGACAGCGAGCTCTTTTTGTGCCTATTTTGCTCATCAATGGACTTGATATCATGAATGAAAGACTTTGAGACATCAAGGTCCTACAAGTCAAAGTCCAAGCTCCCTGGCAGGGATGCTGGGCATGAGTGTGAGCAGTTGGAAGTGGTTAGCAGTGGGAAGGGTTGGATGTCAGTTTCCAGGAATTTAATGTCCTGCTGTGCACTCACTGTGGTGTTTGGTTTTTCACCTTTTTGGCAGGATTGCTGTTAATCATAAGCTCTATGCACAGCATCATGGCATCTGAACGTCAGACGAGCATACCAGGAATAAAATCCAGACTTCTATCAGTTTCAGGGGATTATACATGGACCTGTAAATGTCTTCCATGGACTGCAGGTTCAATCTATTCAGTATTTCAGTCCCACAGCCAATAGAAAAAGCCCATGTAACATCATTGAGAACAAACAGACAAAAAACAGGAAAGATTTGACGCAAAGTTTATTACTATAAAAAGACTTTTAGTTTAAATCTGAAGACATAATTCAGATTTAGGTTCAGGTTTACTCAACATATTCTAAGTATATGCTAAAAATCAACATTTTTATTTATTCATTCCAGCCGCTGTCACTAAACATAAGATGCTAAACCTTGCCATTCATTATAACAGCCCCTTTTGTTGTTTTTTTGGGTGTCATTTCACCCCCATGTACTCCAGAGGAAGGACACCAAGCTCTGAATGAATGGTGACCTTTGTCCTGTCCACACTACTTGTCATTCAGGAAATCTGTCTCAAGTTTTATGTTTCCATTTTCAAAACAGAATATCTAAAATGCTAATTTTATTTTAGGTGTTCAAAGTGTTGTTTCAGCAAAAGTCTGCATTGGGAGGATTTATGCATGAAATGTGAACTGAATGAATCTAAGCTAAAGTAATCTACTGATGTCAACTTTAAATCATATAGATGCATTTGCTGTTACAAATATACAAACTATAAATCTGCTGATGTTTATAGTTGCAAAACCAGTGAATTTATTAAATCTATAAAGGTTGCTAAAACAAACATGTTTAGTGTGCAAAATATTTATAAAATGAGTTATTTAAAAAGAAAAAAAATAATTGAATTGTTTTATCTGTGTTAGCTATAGCTTCTGGAAACTAAACTCTGCAGTATGATCTAGTGTACATATACTGCTCTGAATGCACAAGGTTCATTTTGCATGTGGATGGTACGGTTAAAAGGTTGGAATATCAGAGCAGTCATCTGACAGAACATCTCAAACAGAGACAGGACGGAGTCAATCTGTCAATCTTCCATTTCTGCGAAAGACAGACTGCTGCAGAAGTATTGCTGTTTCATAATGCAGTTTGAGTGTCAATGATCTCCTCTTATGTTTGACTTATCAGCTAAACCAACAGATCTTATCAACAGTCTGGTTAATCAGTGACCGTCCACAGCTAGTTGGAGCTTTTGATACTGGAAGGGTCAATGCTGAGAACTTTCATCCTCGATGAAAGCTCACAAAATCAGTTAAATTTAGGCCCTGTACACGACGTTTTAGAGGACGGCTGAGGTTGTTCCTGTGAAATTCACATGTTTGTGTATACTATTTGTCTTAATCTGAGTCGAAGTCAACCAGGAAACAAGTAAAACTTTTCATCACTTATCTTTCTTTTTTCAGTTGAAATAAGAGCAGCAGAATAATCTGGTGTGATGGATGGAAAAAGCTTTGATGCATCGGATAATGTTCTTGCCTCTTTGTTTCTTCCATAAGACGAGAGACTGAAGACAACAAGTTAAATGTTGTTTAGGCAACAAAATTGCTTCATTATGTTTCAGAAAACATCCATTTTAATAAATAAGAAGTTGCCTCTTCCATCCATCCATCCATCCATCCATCCATCCATCCATCCATCCATCCATCCATCCATCCATCCATCCATCCATTTTCCGTTTCTTATCTGAGTTCAGACAGCACCCTAAGTCCAGACCTCCCTCCTCAGCCACATTTTCCAGCTCTCCAGGGAGGATTCTTTGGAGTTCTCAGGCCAGCTGTAATCCCTCCAGTGTGTCCTGGATGTCTGTCGGAGTCACGTCCTGCAGGGAGGAACACCTCTCCATGGAGGCATTCAGGAGGCATCTTAACCATATCCCAAAGGTACATCATTTGACTCCTCTCCATTCGGAGGAGAAGCGCCTCTACTCGAAGTCCCTTCCGGATGACCAAGCTTTGGGTATGTAATGCCAGAAGCAAGTGAAGCAGACGAGGACCCTAGTTTCTTTAGATTGAGATGACTGTAAATATAATAAATTTAACAATGAAGAATAAAAGAAGTTGAACATACATTAAACATTAAAACATGAAGGGACAAAACATTAAGACATACATACATGGTACAAGGTTATAATCCGTGGAGAACTCTCCAGAGATATGTCGTCTCACAGAAGTCTTGAACTATTCAGCCCCTAGTACCTTTGTTTAAAGACTTTGGTCACATGCGTCAATCTGGGGCCTGTTCTTTGGCTATGACAACAAAACTGAGGTCTTGTCTAAAGATTTCCCTGATGGAAGGACGCCGGCCTTGCAGATGGTTTACTAAGGTCAGAATGACATCAGTTTAGGAGCCTTATGGTCGGACTTTTTAGCTAGACATTAATTAAGAGCAAGATAATAGAGCTAATACATGAAATTCCTCTGCAATATAATTAATGTGTCAAATTCTGACCATGTCACTGTTACTATATCAATACTTGTCATCTCAACCATTTGTTAAAAAAGACATTAATCTTTTTATTTAATTCCCCAAAACAAAGATAAATGTGTAACAATCAAAACTTTTTTCCTATTGTGAACTGAAAAAGCTTTGTGCAGCATTACTTTATGTGTGTAAAAACACAAGGCGACAGGATGAGTCAAAGTGGTTCACAGAAACATTAATTATTAGAAAAAGGAAGTGCAAATAAACAAAAAACAAAAGAGAAAGGAAACAGAAACAACAACAGATAGAAAACATGATTTATTATAAAAAAAAAATCAAGCATAAAAGGAAGAGAGCAGATCTGGATTTCTAAATAAAAACTATTCACATGCAGGTGAGAACAGAAGGATCTTTAATCTGGATTTAAATAAACTGAGTGTTTCAGCTGGTCTGAGGCTTTCTGGGAGTTTGTTCCAGACATGTGGAGCATAGAAGCTGAATGCAGCTTCTACATGTCTTCTTCCGATGCTGAGCACTGATAATACACCAGATCCAGCTGATCTGAGGGGTCTGGCTCATACTGGGTTAAGAAGTCTCTGATGTATTTTGGACCTAAACCATTCAGAGGTTTATAAATCAGTAACAGAACTTTAAAGTCTATCCTCTGACAGACAGGCAGCCAGTGTAAAGACCTCAGAACTGGACTGATGTGGTCCACTTTCTTGGTCTTAGTGAGGACTCTAGCAGCAGAGTTCTGGATAAGCTGCAGTTGTCTAATTGATCTTAAAGGAAGACCTGTAAAGTTACTGTTACAGTAATCAAGCTGAGTAAAGATGAAAGCATGGACTAGTTTTTCCAGGTTCTACTGTAACATCAGATCTTTTACCCATCATGCATTCTTAAGGTGATAGTAGCGGATTTTATTATTCCCTATGTGTTTTAGGTCTGAGTCAATCACTACACACAGATTTCTGGTCTGACTGGTGGATTTTAGGTGTAAAGAGTGAAGCTCTGTGACAACCTCTAATTGTTTGTCTTTTGCTCCAAACACAATCACCTCAGTTTTGTTTCTGTTTATCTAAAGAAAGTTCAGGCACATCCAATCATTAATCTCTTAAATGCATTTACTAAAAACCTGTGCATGACCTCAGTCTCCTGGTATATTTTTTTTAATCTTATGTCTATACTTTTTTATCACCCCTTTTTTATACCAAATTAAACTTATCATAATTATTTTTTTTATCTTATTCAGTGTGATTTATTGCTAGACATGTAACACATAAAATATAGTTCCCTTAGGTGGCATATGGATACAGTAACCCACTAATCCACCTGTGTTGTAAAAACACACAGCTGTGAATAAAATAGAGTTCATCCATTTATTGTCCATCGGCATGCTCCCCGTTGCAATGTGAGCTATTTTTTTCTTTTCATTTTGTTTTGGTTGGAAAAACTGTGTTGTTTTTATCCTGGATTATATCTGTGAATTATCAGGATTATAATTCACTCATATGCTGAAAATATTTTTGAAGTTAAAACTGTTTTTGATTGTTCATTTGACTTCTTTCTCTCGCTTTTACACCTTTGCAATTCTCCTGAGCTTTTAACAGTTGAAATGATGATTAACTACCGGTACACAAAGAGGAGTCATATCTTTGATTTTTATCAGTCAGAATAAAATAACAATAGCATTAATGCTAATAATAATGCTGTCAGCATCTTAATGCTGGAAAAAAATCACTGTCCAATAGTAATGATTATCTGAAACAATGCAACCATCTTATTGATCAAATTCAATCAGTGTTTGCTTTCCGAGCAGATATCTAATTTGATGATGGTGAAATATTTATTTATTAAATAATCTCAAAGAAACAAAAAATCGCGAAACAATGATACAGACTGCTAATGAAAAGGTTTGGCTCAAGTACGTGCTTGTTTCCTCTAATTCCAAAACCTTATCAGGAAGCAAAGCTCATAAAACAAAACAAAACCAAGAAACAAAAGTAAACAGCTGCACATGAATCTTGGTAAGATTGATACACAAAATAAGGTACGTAACAATAATTCAGATAAAACAATATAACTTATAATGTAACTCATTTTCCGCATTGTTTATTTATTTTTCCAGTACTTTATTATTACTTTATTCCAGTACTTTATTTTTAAATCAAGAAAGTGAAACACAACTTTTTAGATCACAATGATTCCACAAATTTATACCTCTAACAGAAACACATCTCTGCCTTATATTTGTTCTTATTTGTATTTTTTTTAACAAATCTGTTCCTCAGGTCATTTTGTTTTCCTCTAAGCTCAGCTTCTGAATACAATGGCAACGTAATATATTGTGTACTTTATACATGATCTTAGCTAATTCAACCAAATCAGGAAATTTAAGGGTTTTTAAAAGAATAAATAAAATATTGCTTGATTTTAGGAAATTTGATGTGTTTATCAATTTTATATCTTTTTTTGTATTAGTTTTTTATGCATTACCTCATATCTCTACACATTAAGGCAAATATGGAACAACAAAGCTTAATAAAGAGCATATTATAATATATTTTCCAAGATGTATTTTCAAGATATACATTTGTTTTATACAGTATTTTGATAGTTTTTGACATTTTTTTAAATATTATTTATATGAGGTTTCAAGCCAAGTGTATTATCAGTTATCACTCCTAGAAACTTATTTTTATACATTCTTTCCTTTTAAATTCTATTCATTTTGATTGTACCAATTTGTATAACTTTTTCTGGTCCCTAAAATGATAAACGTTTTTTACATTAAGTGACAATTTATTTGTGTCGAACCAATATAATATTTATTTAACTCAATCTCTGTTGTGGGCAGAATATGTTGAAGATTTTTACCAGAGTGTTATCATCAGCAAACAAAACACATTTAACGGTTCAGAAACATTGCAAACATTAAGCATGAAATTTGTCAGACATGAGAGACACAGTGTAGAGTAAAAGGTGCATACAAATATACTGAGTCTTAACTAGATATAAAAAGCTGATATGCACCATGACCAAAGAATAAAGTTGATTTACATTTGATAAAAATTGGAGTTAAGTTGTAGGTTTAATCCCATTCAGCTAACTCATACATATTTAGGAAAGCTAGATGGAAAATTACTGAAAATTCAGTCTTATTTGTTTACACAACCATGAAATACAACATGGTGAAAAAATGCAGTTCTTATTGTGACTAATGTTTTGGTTACTATTGCTGTGATGTTGACTGCAGATAGGACAATATATGGACAAATAATCCCCATTTTCACTGTAATTGAGATGGATGTTATGAGGACAGATGGTCACAGCAGGTTTTTTTTTGTTTTGACTTGAAAGGGAAGGAAACATTTGCAAATCTGCAGAGACTCACCTTGTAGAAACGGAAAAATCTGCCTCATTAGCATATTCAGTCTAAGTCTGGGCAAACAGTTGCGTGCAGCCCATCCTAACAGCAGGTGGCTCGTATTTGTATTACTCATACACAAAAACCATCTCACCAGGCACCACATTTACAACATGTCATTTAACTTTCAAAATGCAGGATGTTTTGTAGATTCAAACACTTCCTGTTGAAGAGTTTACTGAGGATCTCTCCTCATGCATTATGTGAGTGGATGCCATTTGAGATGAGTGCTCTGTTCTTACTGGCACACTTAGTCCTTGGAAATCTCAGGAGGGAGGACGAGACGATGAAAACAAAGGAGGACATCATGCTTAGTCAAAGGAAGAGGACAGAAGATTATTGGATGTCTCCTATTAGTTAGCTTGATCTGTTTACTTTAACTTTTAAAGTTTAAATAGCTCTTACATTTTTCATGAGATTTGAGGAGAATCTGCACTTCTTCCTACTTTGTATTCACAATTCACACAGTACTGATGTTTCTGCAAGCATTGCTGTCAGCATGGCTGGAAGACGTTTCTTATTTGTTCAGCCATCTGCATTGAATGCATGATTCAGAAACCTTTTTATTTGGATTTAAAATCCATCCAAAACGGAAAATCTTTCCTGGAAAAAAGAAAATTAAAGCTTATGTTGTATTCCCTCCTGCTCGGCTCAGTCCATCTGTTATTAGAGCGTCTGGCCAGTCTGTTCTACTTGCTCCAGATCTATAGGGTGTAGATGAGTGGTTCAGGACCATGGACAGAGGCTCAGGCAATCGCGCAGCTTGTTATTGGATGTTATGCTGCTCAAGCCTCCCTCTTCCTTCTTATCTTTATCACTAATGTTGTAATGCATACTTAAGGTGAAAAGATGTCACTTTAGAGTGTTTCGTCTCCGACTCAGACTCTCAGAGGTTACACTAAAACTCTTACAGCATAATAATAATAATAATAATAATAATAATAATAATAATAATAATAATAATAATAATAATAATAATAATAATAA
>JBAMHX010000011.1:26446073-26458490 GCA_037177515.1 Pseudomugil tenellus
TGGATGGATGGATGGATGGATGGATGGATGGATGGATGGATGGATGGATGGATGGATGGATGGATGGATGGATGAAAGGAATGGACCCTAACCCTATTCCCTCTAAAAACACATTTGCATTCAGACATTATTACCATTAGTTCTTTACTAAATGCAAGTAAAAACCAAAAGTCCAATAATAAAACTATAAAACAATGTTTTTTAAAGACTTTTTATTCCTTTTATCACCTGACAAGTTTCAGACTAGTTTGTTGTAGTTTTCATTTCCTAATGCACCATATCTGCACGAAGCATCCATGAATTCTGCATGATTTTAACATTTTAGCATTTAGTGACAGTTTATGTCAGATACAACCCATCTTAGAGTGTTTAGACTCAGGCGGCAGCTTCAGTCTTTACACAGCAGAGCTGTGGGTTGAAACAACCTATGTAACATATTTGGAAATGTCTTTAAACACGTGCAAATATTTCCTCTACATAATCACGTCTGATTTCAGTGCAGCTTTGCTTAATGACTCCAATCTTTTTTATTCCTCTTTGTGATGCTGGTTTCAAATATGCTGCTTATTCAAATATTATTGTCCTTGTCTCATCTTTTTTTTGTGTAAAAATTAATCCCTATTTCGGGGAAGATGAAGGTTTCATCTGTTCCTTACAGACAGCAGCTGCAGCAAGTATTATTCTTTATTGCAAAACCATAAAATTTGTCTAAGCAAATACCAAACTGAATTTTCTTTTCAGTCTACTGTCAGCCTGGGTGTAAGAAAACAACTAACTTTAACATCCCTCCCTGGTGCTCCAGGCTGTTTTTGTATCCACCTGCTCAGCAAGACATAAGTCATGACTGATGTTCTGCTGTCGTCCAGGTCCACCGTTCAACTCTTGTGCACTTTTCACCTTCAGTGCATGTGCAGTATCTCATGGAGAAACAAGAGGTTCTGGTAAAAGTCTGCTACAAACCAAGCTGTTGTCTGTCTCAGAAAGCTTTTGGGGAAGTGCTGTAGAAGTGAAACTCCCAGTAAACTGTGCTGGAGGTCAGTCCAGCTATGTAAGGACAACTAGAGGTGCACTGGGAAATGTACAACCACATATGGAAAATGATTTTAGTACAGTCAATATGCCGGCTTCTCTAACAAGGACCATACATTTAATGGCAACTCAAGTTTGAGGTTGTAAAAGAGTGTTTATTGTCATATTTTTCACACAAGATCTATGAATCTGCGAGTGTGTCTAAGCATATTCTCAGGAAATATATGTATAACAGAGCTTGCCAGATATGTCAAAGCACATTCAGTTCTTCATATACGCTTTACCTTCTTACAGGGTTGTAAATTATTTTCTGGAGTTTAGCCACATTTCCCCACTTACCTCAATTACAACCGCATGCATATCATAAAGCTCAGTTACATCAGAGACAGCTATCGTGTAATGATGATGTTTGAAAGAGCAGGTAATAGGATGGGAGGGGAGGCTTTCAAACTGAAGGAGGACTTTTGTACCCAAACATTATTGGGAGTTATTGTAAGTAATAAATGCAGGAAAATATGTTATAAAAATGCTGCATAAACATGAGGACATGTTGAAAAAACAATCTGCCTAAACTGCCACAAACTATGTGAGATCCAACATTTATGTTAATCTCGGCAGAGAAAAAACAAATGTAATCTGTCAATTGATTGATCCAAACAAATGCAACATAGTCTGCTACAGTGTGAGCATCTGTCTTCTGCGTTGCTGTCAAGGATGTTACACGGGACAATGTTGACAGTCAAACCTCAAAACGCAGGGAACACTTTCCGTGCCTCCTGCTGTTTCTGAGGAATTTCTGTTTAAGCACAGCAAACAAACTCCGGCAGACAGACACAAACACACACAGCACACACAAACACACCGGAGCCTAATGAACAAAGCAGAACAGCAAGCCATTACACATACCTCATTCATTTTCCCGTACTGTTTCTCTTCGTCACACACCAACAGCTGCAGACGCTTCACACACACGTGCATCCTCTTAGGCACACTTTTTATCAAACAAACACACACTCATAACATCGCACATAGTCACAAAATCGCACTGGTATGCTCAAAGTTACGCACTGTCCCAATTTTTGTTTGTGACACTGCATTAGCGGGAAGCCCGGCTGTGAGCTAACCCCGCCATGTTTTTCTCATCTCCTCTGTTATGTTTGGCACCTGTTATGTGCTTATCATGCACACACACTGTCTCACACACTTTCTTTGCCATTTTCTATTAATAAATTGAAGATATCAAAATTCTTTCCATATCTTTGCAGACATCCGTGCCAAAGGATTTTTGCCTAAATCCTTGACATACAGTTAATCCTCAGGTTACGCTTCAGCAAATGTTACTTTTTTATACATAACTGTGATGAACGGCTGTTATTTGTTGTGTTTTTATTGGAAAATATCAAAATTCTTTAAGGAGAATTTTTGGAATTGCTTAAAAACCACAAGACAAGCTGAACAATAAAAAGTGACCAGTGACTGTTATGTCCAACAAAGTGTTGTTTAAATGGTCTTTGTGCGGAGATGAGCACATTTTCACACTGAAGCCAGCATGGTGTATGATATAAGAAAAGAAAACAAACAAAATAAAAGCAGTGTTACTGAGTGTTTTAATCTCCCTGTTTTTCTCCTGTTGACCCCCTCCCCCACTTAAACACACACGCATACAGTTGACAAATGGGAGCAGAGCTGAGCCTGCAGACTCTTCCCTTATTATCAGACTGCTGGAAAGTCGAAGACATGGAGACCCTCTGGACCCTCCCTGTGGGGCATACAGATGGGCAGGTGATACTGCTGGAATGTGGACTGGGACAGGTGGAGAGATCTTAATGGAGTGGGGGGTCCTGTAGCGTCATTGCCTGTCCCCTGCACTCCACTTTCTTCCAAGAATGTTTGCTGGCAAAACTCCGACAACTCTGGATCCTGTGTTGTGTTTTGTTTGGCCGCTTAGATTATTTTCACAGAAAGAACATCTTTATTGATAAAACCTTGTCTGTTGTCCGAAGCTGTTTTGCTCACTTTTCTGTTTGGTTTGCCAGTCTGTGCAGAGAACCTGGGGTACATACAAAGTAGTAGTGATATTTTACATTACATTACAATCATTTAGCAGACGCTTTTCTCCAAAGCGATTTACATCTGAGAATAAGAACAACACAAGCACTAAATCAAACAGTAGAGACATCATAGATTAGTGCAGTCGAACTGCTGTAGTGTCGTTGGGCACAGGTGTTGCCTGCAGTGGAAGGTGCACAATTTTTTAAATTTTTTTTTTTAGATTTTAGATTTTCTGGTAAAAACTTCTCATTTTAAAAGAGATGTTCACTAGAAATGTTGTACACAGTTTGAACTGATTGCCGATCACGCTTCAACTAAGTCTTCCTCAGTCAGAAGGAGTCGCCCACTCCAGTGATGTAGTTATAGGTGAGGGATGTGATAGTTATAATAAAGATTGCAGCGTGGATGATGATTGTAAGTGTATGTGTATGTGTGTGACTGTATGCATGTATGTGTGGTTTTAAGGCAAGAACGCACACAGTATCCATACACATAGAAACACCAGAATAAGACGCACCTCCGACACACCTCTCAGCTGCTGAATGCCACACTGAACTCTCGGCGCTGCTATGGGAACTACAACTAAGGAGGTGCATCATAGGTAACGTAGTTTAGACAGCAGTTAACTCAGGGGACTTTTAACAAGAAATAATAATAATAATAATTTTTTTTGCTTTGTTGTTTTTTGTTGTTGTTATCATTTTATTAGCAAGTGAGAAATAGATGTTAAATGTACTCGTCCTGGACATCCCATATTGCTCCTTTTCCAGTTTCGTAATCTAGTCTAGTAATCTAGCTGAATATCTGTCTGAGCATTAATATGTGCTATGAAGGTCCAGAGCTGAAATACAGTTAGTCAGAAACAGAAAATCATTTTAGTAGAGCGGCCTTCATTGTTTATTAGATCGAAGGCTGCAGGTGGCTAATAAACTAAAACTTATGAACACACACTGTGTGGCTGTAGGAGATAAATGTCTGAAAACCTTTCATTTTCAAATTTCAAAAATTTGTTTCGGCTTGCAAGTTGAATGGACACTAATTGTTATTTGTTGCAATGACAGGGCAGTAATTGCTATCAGGCAACATTTGATTCACCAAGCACACGTGGGACTAACACAAGGCTTATGAGTAGCCGTTTGTCTGGAGGAACATCTCCTAGTTCGACCTGACCTCAGTCAGCTTGCTAACTCTCGCTTTAATGACAATAATAAGACTAACTGGGTTTAGCCTCGCTCCCTGCGATCCCACAATTACTAGCCTGGTACACTGTGTACGCACAGTCTGTCTGCAGACCAGGCCACTGGATAATTCTTGCTTACCTGCCCTAGACACTTCTCACCAACACATAACTAATGTCCGAAATAAAGAAAACTTTCCTGGTTGTGAACTCAAACTAAGAAATAAAACTCATGCACAGACATGCATTCAGGAACATGCACTTAACCACATCGTGAATTAGCCAAGATGCACAGGGAGCCAAACATGGATTTGCACCTAATTTACTTGCCCAAAATGCCTAGTTAAGTTAAAGCCGCTGCTGTTAGATCATCTGTGAGGATCATCCAAAACCCCAGAGAATGTCAGTGTTCAGTGAGAACAGGAAGTTATTT
Source organism: Pseudomugil tenellus (assembly GCA_037177515.1). Lineage (NCBI taxonomy): Eukaryota > Metazoa > Chordata > Actinopteri > Atheriniformes > Pseudomugilidae > Pseudomugil > Pseudomugil tenellus. The sequence goes on from JBAMHX010000011.1 coordinate 26,450,765, forward strand.
ATGATGTCCCGGGTTCATTACAACCAAACAAAGTCCTTCTGGGGTGTTTTAAAGCTTTGTGTTTCTTGCACTGTTACTATGACCAGGGCTGAACAGTCAAGGCTCAGTTAAAGAAGCGAGCTGCTGTTACAGGGTCTCACATGCTGCGACCTCTGCCCCCAATAATCTGTGATATGTGAAAAGAAAGGCTCTCTCTGTGGCAGATAAGAAATTCTTCTTCCTTATTATGTACAGCTAAAACTCCTTTCAGTGAATTAGAAGTTGTTTTTATTATCAAGTAACTTTGAAAACTTTTGAACCAGAGTTTTTTTGTTTTTTTTTTTTGTTTTGTTTTTTTTGCAGTTAGCTTAATTTGCATCCTGACAGGGTTGCTCCAGACACATGCTCTCACACACACCACACACATATTTTCCTCATGGATAAACCTTATGATGCAACTTATCAAATAATCACATGAGCCTGTGTACTTATTACCACCGACGGTCAATAAAAACATTATCTCTCATTACCTCCTTTATGGCTCAGGTACATCCTCTAAGTTAGCATTATGTGGCTGAACATTAATCAGGCCCATCCACACGCACATTTGCCCTATTTATCTCATATGATCTTGCTTTTCCCCACATGATGAGTGATTTTTGAACCATCGGACAGAACAGGTGGAGATACTGAACCATGGCCATGCTGTTAAATGTCAGCACTTAGTAATGCAATGTAGGGAGAAGGGCAAGAGCAATACACAAGCATGAAATGCAGAGACTTACTGGCATCTTCTTTTCAATACACATAGTGTTTTTCGTTCAAATAACACCCAGAACAAAGTGCTGTTGGCTTATATTTTACGCTTATATTCCTAGTTTAAGTTTTATTTAAAGAAACTCAGATTTATTGCAGCACCACAAGCCTTAATTCTCTGAAAGACACGTTTATTAGATGATAAGAGTCAGATTATAGTGTTATAAAGTATTTGATTCTACAGTATTTTTCCTTCTTTCTTCATATCTCCTGTACCTATCAGCTTTGTTTAGGTGGTACTATATAACAGCAGATTATCCGACAGAAGTTGTTTACATTTGAATGCTGCAGTTTTACCACCTCATGGCCATGAATGACACCGTTTCCTCCCAGTATGTTATCTCACCTCTCACCTCTGCGATAGAGATATTATTGCACCATTACGATTAACATTATGCTTAATGAATACCCGACTGAAACAACGCACTGACTACATGCTGGAAATAATCCTTTTATCTATTAAATACATGCATTTTTTATCTGTTTAGCTGTGAGGAATGTTGGATTGATAAAAAAAAAAAAAAACTAGTTAAATTGCACCAAGGTCTTCCGGATGTCAGCTACACTTGCTGTTTATTTTGTTTGTTTGTTATTTCAGATGTTTACATGCATGCCGCTCATGATATAATCTGTTCTTCCACCACGTCGTGCATTATACAGCATATGTTCCCCACTGTGGTGTAGTTTACTAGTCTCTCATAAGCAAACCATTAATTGCTTGGCGCCTCTCAAGAAAAAAGAAAATGGAAAGAAAAAAAAGGAAAAAGCAAACAAAGAAATTGTTTTGTTAATAGCCTGCTGCTGTTGGCTGCTGATCTGGCCCAAGTAGTAATGCCAATTCGTTTGGAACACACACAAACATGGAACTGCCACCCATCATTAGCAGGCCTCTGTTAGCACAAACTAGTGTTTTTAAGTGCGTGTGTCGTTATTCACATTTAGATATGTGAAAACATGCTTGCTTACATATAGACAGGTGTCCTGATCATGCCTGTTTGTTTGTTTGTTTGCTTGCATGTGAGGATAAGTGTAGCTTTTTACGCAGAAAACTTTGTCGTCACCCAACCATATATACTTTTTTACCGCAATAGAAAATATACATGTTCTTAAATACAGTTTAGCTGCATCGTTTTTCAGCTGTGGCACTTTTGGACATCTTCCCGTCCACATTACTGAAGCGTGAGATTAAAATTGACAGTCTTGGGATGAACGATGGCACAGCAGACACAAACAACTACTGCCAGCTTCCATGGAAAGTCTCTGCGAACAATAGTTTGGAGCAGCCAAATGGCACAGTCGCAGTGTCTTTCGTCAAGCAATTTCCTCACAAATATTTTCACTCATCTTCCTTGTTGCTGACAATGAATGTGTATGAGCGTCTTTGTGCTTTGTTGAATGGACTCTGACGAAATCAGAAATTTCTATCATTCTTTGGAAAGGTGGCAGGATGAGAAGCGAATAGAGTAAATATTGTCTCATATATTAAGGATTTGTGTCAGGATGTTTTGACAGCTTTGAAAAGGGCGACAGAGTTGCAGAAGTTCTTGCAACACAGAAAACAGAAGTTGCAAAAAATCAGGGAGAGGAAGAGAAAGAGAATGAACCTAATAACCCCTAGGTCAAGGCCTAAGAAACAGAGCATATCATATTTATGTGGGGTAAATAACTAAAATCCTCATCTGGCCTGAAAGAGGAACCTACACCACCAACACATCATGTGGACACGTTTCATAGGAGCCTGTTTGCATGTTTGAGAGCATGACAGCTGGACATACACACTGGAACTCACTCATATGTTGAACAAAGTCCAACTCAGCACTTGTCATTAAAAAGCAAAGAACATGCACAGTCTGTGGTAAATAACAAAACAGGCTGGTTAGAAGGTAGTAGATGCTTTTTGTATTATTTATATCTTGGATTTAAACAGAACCAAAAAAAAGGAAAATCTTATTTTTCTGGGTTTTTTTTTTTTTTTTTTTTTTTACTGTACTGTTAGTGTGTAAAGCTATTTTTAGCTTGTAGCCTCCTCACTGCTTGTGCTTTTTATCTCTGCCTGAACAGAAATATTATTGCCATCCACTCCGACATCCAACAGAGTTATTTGAAGTGAGGGATAGGTATGGATCACGGCCTGCCTTGTAATTAAGAGAGATTGCTATTTTCCCCTCAGAATGGGCTCTCCTATCCTGATCTGTAATTATATGTTGTTCAAACACAGAGGGGAGTGTCCCTTGAGACTGTGCAGCCTGCTGTATTGTGTCTCCACTGACAGTAGAGCCAGCATCACTGATTGTCTGTCTGCATTTAAGTTCCAATTATTTCTAGTTAATCATTAACAATAAAGCATACAAGTGCACGTTTGCAGTATTTTTTGCTTGTTTTTACTATTTAGCTTCTAATATATATAAGGGATCATGGAAGAAATGTGTGTACTTTTGTACCAGTATAGTTCCAGGTAGTGCCCCAGTGACCTCCAAATAGCGGCACTGACATGCAACAATGATGAATGCCCTGAGAGAGTTAAATAAGGACCCACCTGGATAATGTTAAACCTAATGTTAAAGAAACCTTAAATGTTACAAGATGCTGACCTCTTTGTTTAATTAAGTGCAGCGTTTTGCTTTAAAACATTTACTGCCACCCACTTCACTCTTTCTGCAGCTCCTTCGATTCATTTCAGCCCTGAACCAGTTCATGAATTTTTCAAACTGTCAAAGCGGGGGCACCTCTGCAGGAAAATGTAGACAGTGTGGACTGATTTTGTTTCTATGAATATGTGGACACTTTTAAATCTGAGAGGCCGCAGCGTGTAACATTTGACCCCTGTGAATAAGAATCCGCCAGGCTGAGTCTGCACCACAAGCAGAGTATATTTCAGTGTAAGTTGTGACCCCCTTGTTTTCCAACAGGAGGAAATTGTCATGCAATGACCCAGTGACCACAATGGAAACCACTTCCCCCTTTGTTATGATTTTGTTGGACTTACCCACCTCATTTCCCATGTTTTGACCCTCAGAAATACAGTCCACCCAACACGTTCTGTCCCATCCAAATCACTAGGCTGGTTCTGTGACCTTTCAGTGTGTGTTGACAAAAACACCCAAAGCCTCAAAATTGCAAAACTTTACAAATTTAGCATTCAAGGCTTTCTATGTTTAGCATTTGAGTGGGCAGTATGGATTCTCATGACTTTTTAAGAGATGATCAGGCATAAACCAAAGACAAACACTGGTATTGTTTTTGTTGGCCTAAATGTGTTCTTTCCCCTCTCATCTTTTCATTGAAATGTTTCATTTTACATCTGATAAGTTCTGGAGCTTAAATAAGACATGTGAGAAAAAGAAGCCTTGAACAGAAACACATGAAGATTAAACCCGGACGGTGGTTCAGTACCCCTGAACTTCTTTGCTTTTCCACTTCATAGTTTAACTCTGCTGAAAATCCAGTAAAATTTCCACCACATAGTTAATATGTCAGAACCTACGGTTACATAATTGGAAAAGCCTTGTTGCAGCTCCTGGTTGATTAGGAATCAACAATTAGATAGTTTTGTGGGGCGCTGAAGGAACACAATCCCCTCTTTATACTGTGGCTCTGCTGTAACCACCAGAGTCCACGCAAAGATGTAGACTGATTTATATTTTACATTATGAACTGAAACTCTGGGGGGAAATCAGCTAAATGGTTATGTTTCTGTGTAATTAACGAGAGTGGATGGTTGCGCTTATGTTCACCACCCACAGGAGTTGGCTGTACCAGGGGGGCTAGTACAGCTTGTCCTGGCCATTGAGGTTCTCTGGTATGACCCCCTTTCTCTCTAATTCTCCCTCTCACTGTCTCTTTCTCTCAAACTCATTGCCTTCTCTCCATCCTCTTTTCAGTCCACAGCAATTAGAGAGGTAAAGTGGGAAAAGAGGAATGTGTGAGCACGCTTTGTGAGGATCGAGAGAAAGAGGGGGCAGTACAAGAGAGAAAGTGAGAGATAAAGAGGGAGATGAGGGATAGACAGAGGAGGGGAGGAGAAGAAAGGAAAGGAGAAGGACTATCTTAATTGGCCTGTGTGGCCACACTGGGCTGTGATGGTCTGGGTTTGCCAAACCTTGTGCCTCAATAGTTGGCCTGGCCTTACATGCATCCCGTGCATCCGGCCAACCACAACTAACTCTAGTGTGCTCTTTGGCAGTTTCCAATGTCAAGCCTGGGAGAGTGATGCCACCCACATCTACAATCTGCTCCACAGTTCAGAAGGCCTCTCTGATGTGGATGGATACGTGGGTTTGGGTTCATTTGTTTGGATTCATCAGATTGATCACTATGAACTCTTTCTATTGTTCAGTTATGATCACTTTCCAATCCAAGAGAAGACTCTTGCAGAAATACCATCACATCAAGCAAACATGGTCTCCCAAGTTAAAAAAATACCTTCATTCTTCCACGTACCCAATTTCAATTTAATATTTGCATATCAGTGATACATCTAAATGGTGAATGGCTTTCACTTATATAGCGCTTTACTTTCATCTCTCGATCCCCAAAGCACTTTACAGATCCTGCAATCCACTCATTCACACACTGATGGTGGCAGAGCTGCCATGCACACCGGCGCTAGCCTGGCCACCAGGAGCAAGTCAGCGTTCAGTGTCTTGCTCAAGGACACTTCGACATGTAGACATCAGATGTAGTCGGAACCGAACCCATGACTCACCAAACAGAAGACAGCCAAACTACACCTGCGCCACAGGCACCCTCAGTGATACATCTACATGTCTTTGAGGTTCTGCCTCCCATGGCATCTCCTTCAGCGATCAAGACTCTGACTCGTTCTGGTTGACTAATGTTGTGCCAGACGGTTTCCTTTTAGGCACAATGGTGACATGATGAGCCCTGAAGGGAAGACAGTGCATGATCTCATCTCCAGGTTTTAGAGTCGTACCAAACTCCCACAGGGAGCATGTGCAGTCCCATAGCGAGCACACATGCTTGGCGCAAAATTGGCTCTTTGTTGGGAGCGATGCATTGACGACTCTGGATGATTAGTTTATCAGTCAAGTAAATTGAGTTACACTGGAAAATTCAGTCGCTTAAAGAGGAGAAAGTAAGGAAATGCCCTTACATTTGCAAGCAATATATCCATGTTCTGTGTGAACTCGTGGAGCCTCCAGCTATTAGAGGCAATCTATTTTTGACAGCATACATTTCCAGTGTTGCTCCCTTGTTTTTCAGTGGAATGGACCCCTTAGTGAGGCAATAAGGTTTCATGAGACAGGCAAAGGTGATTTAATAGAGCGATTTATGACCATAAAACACAGAACATGAGCTCGTCTGCGACGACAACCTACCAGGCTCTCCACTATGCTAGAGGCAACACATGTGTATCTCATCACTGTAAGACAAAACTCTGTATTAAAACTAGTGAAAAAAAGGGATTTTTGCACTTCTGCTTGTAAAGTTTAAGCTCTTTGATGCCAATCTAAAACATTTCGGACGGCTCCAGTAAACTCTTTTGAACCAAGATAACCTCAGCACCCCAAACTGGGAACATTCTGGGAACACAGATGCTGTAAATCTGGCTGGTAACAGACATCTCATGGGTGGGTGTGTGACTCCATATCCAACAATGGAGGCATTCCTCCATTTTCAGGAGGCGCGTGATAATTTAAAACATGTCAGATGCTAAACTAAGCCTCTGAAGTGGAGTTTGCTCTAGTAGTTAAGGACCGAGGATGGAGAATTAGTGTGTCAAACTGATCAGATTTAGAGAAATCGTGAGGAGTTATGATCAGTCAGTGTGGGACTATGAGTACTGATTTCCCTTTTAGCACCATCACAGAAGGGCCAAAGACAGACAGCTGCTCATGCAGGAAAAGAGAGGGAGCTAAAAGCAGTTGGAGCAGCTTTTTTGCAAAGCCTCACCATGCAATAAATCTTTGGTGCGTACAGAAGGCTTCATTGATATAAAAATATTTTAAAAATTCCCCTCAAGCTTAACACACTGCCGGCACGCATCAAAGCCGAGCAAACAAAGCCGAACAAAGCAGTAAATCTTTTAGACATTGTATGTTTGATAAAATGTTTTTTTTATTGATATTAAAAATGAAAGTACATGAATTGTGCATTTCGGACGTTCTAGCGTGCAGAGGTTAAATCAATAAAATACACACAGGCTGAGTGAGTTACTGACACAGAAAAAGTTGCCATTGCCCGGCAAGTTATCTCTTCATTTTCAGCGAAAAGTGGTTGTCTTTCACGCCATTTTATAAGAACACTGGAGTAGCCTGTTTGAACATTACAATAGTGAATGAATGCAGTCCTAGCAGGAAAATATAAAATATAATAATAATAAAATAATAATAATAATAATTGCACTGCCTGCTTTGTTGCACAACTGAAGTAGAATATAATTAAGAGACCAGATGCAGCCTTGATAATGGAGATCTCTCTGACAGATGAAAAGATTTCTCTTGACTTTACACCACAGGACTGTATGCCAAGTATCCATTAAGTCCCTTCTCCATGGGGTGGTGCATGACACAACAGCGGGAGGAACTATCATGTGGCACAGAATGACCTTGTTTCTGAGATGGGCTTGAGCAATTTGTCACAGAGAATTGTATCACTGTGGGCAGGTACAGGTAACAACCTCAGCTACCCTTGCACAACAGGATAATCACTTTAACTCAGCAACATCTCCACTTCTCCTGCGCAGAGCACAGATTCGTTTTGTTCTTTCTGAGTGCTTCAGAAATGGTTCAGCGTGATAACCCTTCATCAAATCCATTATGGATGCATTACTGGAAGATTGTGAAGGGTGAATGAAACTAAAGCCAGAGATGATCAGAGTCATTGTCTTAGATAGACAGACAGACAGACAGACAGACAGACAGACAGACAGACAGATAGACAGATAGATAGATAGATAGATAGATAGATA
>JBAMHX010000011.1:26535422-26561342 GCA_037177515.1 Pseudomugil tenellus
TGGACTACCGTACCACGTCTCTGCCTCTTGCAGCTTTTAGATGCTGCCCGTCTCCAACACACCTGAATCAGATGGACTACCGTACCACGTCTCTGCCTCTTGCAGCTTTTAGATGCTGCCCGTCTCCAACACACCTGAATCAGATGGACGTCCCGTACCACGTCTCTGCCTCTTGCAGCTTTTAGATGCTGCCCGTCTCCAATACACCTGAATCAGATGGACGTCCCGTACCACGTCTCTGCATGACATGCAGATGAGGAGATTCAGACTTCTGATTTATGTGTTTTAGATAACGGTTGCATCTAAAAGTTGCAGGATAGTAGGCACACCCGCTCACAGCTCAGGGTTACGCGTTTCTGTGTTTTCCTGTGATGAACTGGTGACCCAGTTCACCTGGCAACAGCTGGACTTGACTCCAGCTGTGCTTCATGATACAGAAAATATCTGACCTATAAAAGGACTCATGTGATTTTTCATATTCATGTTTGGAAATTAACACATTTCTGTACTAATGACACGTCTGCGGTGTAACTAAAGAAATATAAAGAAAACAGTGACAGTTAAATGTTTTACTGTAGTGCTACAGTATGCAACAGGTATGAATGAAAACAGGCATCTTGTATTTTGTTTCATATGACAAAATATCTGGCATGTACAATTCCCACAACATGGCAGCAAAGTAGAAAACAGGGTAACAATGAAAAGAAACAAAACAAAAAGGTGTAAAAAAAAAAAAACCTAGAAGTCATAGGTCTGTTAGTCTTGTGCTGCTCTGATTGGCTCCTGTTGGCTTGATCAGGGCTAACAATCAGGGACTATAAACCAATAAGATCACAATGTGGTTGTTTTTAGCGCCATCTCACATACGTGTGCCCCACAAAGACACGCACATGCACACAACGGGACGAACCCACACAAACCAAAGACAGCTAAAGTCTGTGTTCTCAGTGTTGATCAGGAAAGTTGAGGTGAACCGCTTAATAAATACATTCTGAAATCTCTTGTTCAGACAAATATATACAAATTCATTTGAAGAAAAACTTTTTGTTACTAAGTGTTTACATCTAAGACAGTCACATGAACGAGGTGTAGACCACATCTCTTCCCTCATGTTTAAGCTGAGTTTTTTGTCTCCTCGGTTCCTGCGTCGGCATGCGTCTTTATGTGATTGATTTAACACACTAGTGTCGTGGTCTAGACCAAAGCAGTGAGATTATATCATCCTTTTAGTTGCAACATACAGGCACACAAATACAAAGACACTCCGTTTGGCTCTCCGCCCTGCCGCATTCCCGTTATCCTTCCTTCCGATGTGTCACAAAGACGCAGCGCTCCCTGTAAACAAGTACTCTTTGTCCTTTCGGATAATAAATAGTGTTTTGGTAAAATCATTATCATTAAAAGACAACAGAGTGTATTTGAGCGTACATCATAGAAAACACAAATGCACAGTTTGCAGTTCGCTTCATTTGTATATTTTGTATTTTTCTTCCCCCCCTTTTTTTTGGCTTTAGCGTTAAGGCCCAAAGTCTGTAGTGGAAGTGGGAGCAGGAGAAGTCCAGGTCATGATCTGCGTGCGCCCTTAAGGCCTACTGTAAATACACACAACACACATACAAGCACACAAGTGACCAGTATTGCAAGGTGATTAAAAATCAGAAAATGAAGACACTAGGGAATGGTGAAACATCCTGTCTGTCATTTCTCTTAGCAAAATTCTACATTTTCATCGTACATCTTTTCAGCCGTGCCCGTCTCTTGCTTCCTCTCCGGTCCAAAGTGCGTGGGTGCCGGTGCTGTTTCAGTCTGGCTACACTAGGGGGTGCCGTTCCTCTCTGTAGATGACTGACAGGCGGTGGCTGTGGCGGTGTTTATTGCTTTAAGTCCTTCCTCCTCCTCTTATAGAAAGTACCAGAGGACAAAGCTACCCTCCAAATACTGATCTGAGGTCTCCTTCCCTCTCTGCTGATGAGTCTGTGCTTTTTTTTAGAGGTTTTAATTGGCAGATCAGTGCTGGAGGGAAAGCAATCCCTGGGAAAGTGGCTCAGGTGAAGACATAATTGAGGAGGAGCTGGGAGAGGAGCAGGATACAGAGGATGAGGCAGTGACGACCTGTTAATGACACGCTGTCGTCTGTCGCCCTCTGATGAGACAGCTGACGACCCAGAGCCACCAGGTTCCTGCAGAAAGGGAGATTGGGGTGAAAACGGGTCCAACAAGGCAGCAGCAGCACAGCAGAACTGAAGCTGGGATTTCTCCAGGGAACCAATGTGAAACCTTTCTGACCCTTTTCTCTCATTTGGTTAGTTTCGGAATCATTTCCAGACTTTCTGCAGCTGTAAGTCGAAGTGAGTCGATCACAGCCGCTCGTGAAAGCTGGTGTCTATCAGACAGTCAGTATTGCATGAAAACCAGCCTAAATGAGACACTACGCTGTCTGAGGAGACGGCTAGGAGTATAATCCAAACCCTTAAATACATATACGAATATAGAAACATGTGACATCTTTAGATCATGCATGACCTTTGACCTCAGATCAAATCGGATGAATACTTTCAGAGATATAGCCAAAACAGTTTTCAGGTTTGAGCGCCCCCTGATGGTCAAAATGAAAATGATAAATTGCTGCAAATAGATTCATTTCATCCTCTGACATGTATGCATACTCACAACATGAAAACTCTTTATTGAATATTGTTCACGTTATCACTTTAACATGCGGCAGACGCTGCGGGTCCCGTTCGGGGGAGGTATTTACATCACATACAATCCACAGCTTATAACCAGATATCAAGCGTTCTGAAAATTTTAACCACCGCAAATAAAAAGTTGGGAAACCACTGAGGTGAGCTGATTTGCTTTTTAATCGGTTCATCGCAATCCAACACCTGCCGATTCATAAATGTTAAAAACTTCATTTATAATCAGAATAAATTACAGAAACTCATCTCCAAAGTGTGGCAGGAACATAAGAATCACTCAGGCACAATAAAACATCTGGGTGACATTAAGTAAAACAACAGAGGTACCAGAAAAGCAGCAGCTCGCCTTTAGAGGCGGCTGCGAGGACAGTTCCAATGCAGGCTCCACTCTCAGGCCACCACAACCATCCAGCAGGATAAAAAGAGACTTTCTGAATAAGTTGCATTATTGCACTGATGATGCCCCCGGCGTGTTACCACCGCTGCCACACCACCTTCATCCTGTTTTAATTAGTATTAAGAACATCCGTGTGAACACGTTTCTAAATAAAAAGCACCACCAATCAGAAGATGGTGTGTGATAACCGTGTCGCCATCTGGATCCTGATATAAATAGCATGATGAAGAGTGATCACACACACACACACACATATATGGCCTCCTGTCAGTCTCATGAAAATAATATGCTTTTCAATTAATAGTCTCCTTTTGAATGTTTTTGGCAGTCAGCTGATTTTAATGTGGATTATATGGATAAGTACACATGAAACGCCCACTGTGTGTGTTGAGCACCTTTATGTTTTTACTAAAAAATTATTCATAGTTCCACATAAAAGATTTGAAATAAATTTGTTTGGTTACTTGAATTAATGGATATGGAATGAAGTATAAAATAATATGAAGGAGCCACGGAAGGAGAAAAGTGCAATAAAAAATCCTGGGAATCATTAGGCTAGAACTGTAATGATCAGTAGGAGCTCTGGATGCACGTCAGAATGCAACCTGTTAATAAACTCCTGCGCAAAAACACTGCTGGTGTGAAATAAACCACATCAATAAAGAACCGAAACCTCAGAGTTACCACAGCGAAGCCACGTCCGGTGGAAAGAGGAAAAAACCTTCAGAGTCTCAACACCGATGGAATTAAAACTGTTGATTCATCACAGACAAACTTTTTATCATCGCTGCGTTTCAGACACTGAAACATGATCTAGTCATATCTGCAATCAGCTGTTTTACAGGGAACGTGCGCGTCTCACCTCTGCATGTCTTCCTGCGTCTTCTGTATGGATGTGATGGAGGCCTCGATCAGGGCGATGTCCTTCATGTCTTTACTGCAACGGGAACACGGATTTGAAAAGCCTGGATACAAAAACACAGAAGAGAAGAACATAAACATTCAGTGATGCAGGGCGAAGTTCTGCAGACAGCTTGGATCCTGGTAGAAAGGTGAACGTCTTCTCAGAGATTGCTGGGCTCTGATTGGTCAATCTGGCTGGACAATTTGCTTAAACAGATCAAATTTAACTGGTATCCAGGTGTAATCCATATTTCTCCACCACTGGATGTACTTTTTACTAAAAAATTCACAAAGTGTCCTGCATGAGTTTCGCTACCAGATGTAACTGCTCTACAGACAAAACCTCATTTAATTATTTAAGCTGTGAAACTGCAGGTCAGAAAAGAGAATGAGTCATATGAAATAATATTTAAAGAAAGGGATCGTGGTCACAGCACATCCTGGATGGCTGCTTTGGATCCCAACGTGCATCTGAGCGTGCGTGCAGCTCACCTTCATTATCCGATGACTCGTGCGTCGGTTCTGGCGTGGTGCTGCTGCTTTCAGTGTTCTGACTGCAGCTGGACGGCTGGCTGCTGGCTTTCCGGTGCTTCCCGTTCAGCCCCGCCTGGGTGGAGGGAGGACTTCTTCAAACAACATGGTACCACATCCTAACAGCTCATTAAAATGATCTGGATGTCGGTGCGTTGCAGCAGGAAAGCGAAACGGCTCGTCGCGCTTCTCATCAACGACAAAAGAATCCAAACTATTTCTGGATGAAACCAGAATTTCCACGTCCACCTGAGCATCACTCAAACACATCTGTCCCTTTAAGGTGTGACTACTGGTGGAGAGAACCAGGACATTTTTTTCCCCTTTTTCTTCCCGTAATCGGTGTTTTGTGCATCATATTCCCCAAAAAGATGCATCTACAGGAAAATGCTTTTCTAAAAAATATTATCATCTTGATATATTTCCTTTGCCTCTTTTTCAGATCAGCATTACGTTGCAGCTCAAATACTCTGTATAGACACATTGATGAGTGACGTGAAACAAAGTTTCAGACTGGCGGCAGAAAGACACATCCGCCGCTGCCATTGCATATATTAACTAGAGCGTAGCCTCATCTGTTTCTACAGTTTTTTACAGTTTGTAAACAAAGATTATGCATTAACTTCTGTTCGTATCTCTCACGATCCCCCTCCGATAAATGGTCAAGATGGTTCTTTTGCTTTTAAACGAATGGATTTTTGTTTCTTTGCAAGTTCCATCATGTAAACACTACGAGTTACGTCCGTATGTTTTCCCACCAGCTACAGCGCATGACCGGGATTAACCAAATGTAAACAATAACAATCAATGTGTCTGCAAGTAACTTTCTAGAGACGCCAGAGCAGCTCTGGTCCTCCAGGGCTGCAGTCCTGCAAGTGTTAGGACTTGCTGCAACACACCTGATTTAAATCAACGGGAAATTTGCAAATTAAGTCTGATATGTATCAGGTGTGGTGCAGCAGTGAAACCCCTAACATTGCAGGATTGGAGGACCGGAGCTGCATAACCCTACGCTGGAGGGTAGCAATTCTTAACTTCTTAGACAACTTTGTTGTCCGTTTTCTGTCAGCCGTTGCTGCAGCGATCAACTCACACCGACTAACTCGTTTTGCTTCTCTTGTTCATTTGGCTACAACATCCTGAACAACGTTTAGTTCAGAAGGAAAAGCAAATCAATCATACGAGTCATTTCGATAATCATTTGCATTGCAAAATTCCAGGATTCATGACGACTATGTGAAAGTTTGGAAACACTGGCAGACTTTCTTAATGTGGCTCCAAGACAAATGGAGAAATGGTCAAAAGGCCTCAGTCACCCAGATCACCAATAAGTCAACGATTCCCACAACATCCTCGCTTCTTTCTTAAAGATGGGAAAGGCTCAAAGGGAGACAATGTTGCAGTGAACCGAGAGGCTGGGGAGAAATGGCAAAGAAGCACTTTAATGAAAATCCTGAAACAAACATTAAACTGGAGACCAGCAGCACTGTGGTCTACCAGTAACTGGGAAGGCTACTCCTCAGAGAGGAAAGGGACTGAGTGACTAGGGATGGGCGTTCGATTAAAGTGTCTTAATCGATCATCATTAAAATTAACGATCGATTATCGATTAATCATTTATATTTTTATTAAGATTCAGTGTTAATGGGCTATATTAAAATGTTGCGACGCACAATGCGATGACGTCACATGAGCCACACTTGTTTACAACATGGATGCACTCAAAACTCTGTTAGCTTTATCTTTTGTCCAGGCGTTTTGTGTTCATTACTACAAGCACAAATAGTACGGCACATAGATGTCCTCCGTCCTAATCGCCGGTTAATGTCCTCACATAAAAGGACAGTCTACTGTCATGCGACCACCAGTCCATGTTGTCTTAAAAGTTGCTGCACACTGTAGCTACTACTGAGCTGATGAGGGTAGAATACGAAAAAAGGTTTGATATAGTTATAAATGTGCTTCACAGCGAGCTTCTGCGGATAGGTGTGGATGGAGTTTATATAAAAATGTGTGTGGATGCGTTTTTTTCTACTAGCCAGAAGGGGTAAGATATGCGGTTTTACAAAAACCCAGCTAGTGTTCAGGAAGTAGCGGAGCTTTGGATAAAGCCAAATGTCACAAACCTTCCCAATGAACCTGCAGGTCAGTTGGGTAATTGTTTCTGTCCGTTGTGCATCGCAGCTCCTCTGTGCTAAAACAGAGTTGATGCAGGTTGAGACAGAGAGCTGGAGGCGCCGCCACTAACCAGGTCGGATATGTGTTCTTCAAGTGGTACATCATTTGCGTTGTGGACGACTTGTACTTGAATACAGCTTTGCAGTGCTGACAGTGAACAGAATCATTTTTAAATTAAAGTGGTCCCACGCCACACTTTGCCGTGACCTCTTCATTAGACTACTTTGAGATACACGGAAACTTGCAGGTAACCGAGTAGGCTGGTGGAGTTATTTTCAAAACACTGCCCTCATGTGGTAAAGAGTTGAATTATTTCCACATAGGAAAAATCCATTGCATTTCATCAAGACTGACTACGTAACAGGACTTGTTTAATCCATTTAGAAAAAATGTCATCAACTAAAATCTTAACGATCGATTATTCAATAATCGATTAATTATGCCCATCCCTAGACTAAACTATGAGTCAAACGCAGGCAGCTTTGGGAAAAGCCTGAACATGGACAGAGTCTGAACCAAAAGGAATCGCCTTCAGAGAAGAGATGGTGGTGGCTGGAAACGGATGCTTCTCATCAGACATGACTGAACTGCAACTTTCCTGCCACAACAAACCAAATTACTCTGAATACTTAAAAGTCAGATATTCATTCATTATTTCTAAATTTGTTTAAATGATCCTACAGAATTTCGTCTTTTGCGTTGCCAGTGTGGAGGAGTGTGCAGACGGACGAGAAAACAAATGTCTAAACACCCTGGTGAGTCTGAAACAAACGGTAGACTACAGAAGAAGCTGTGAAAAAGTCTAACAGCGTAGTCTCACCTTGTGTTGGCTGGCCCAGCTGTAGGAAAGCCCATTGTGTCGTCTCTGACTTCTCTGGTGCGTCTGAATCACACCGTCCTTCTCAAACTGGACCAGACAGTGTTCAGGGTCCCACGGCTGAAAGCTAAAAACAAAAAGATACAGGTTTCAATACAGCCTGTGGTACAGGCTTTGTCCAGTTACACCAGCAGCCCTAATCTGTGTGTTAGTTGCTTGGCGTGAGTGTGTTCATACTCGATGTGCCGGTAGGTCCAGTCGGAGGTGACGGGGTCCTGCTGGAAAAGTCGTGGGATCCAGGGTTTGTCTCCCCTCTCTCTGGTCTCTCTCCGCTGAGCTTCCTCTAGCACAAACTTCTCCTGGGTGGCCCGCAGTTGGTCCCGATCCATGATGGCACTGGTCACATGCTGCCACAGTCTGTTGGGAATAAATAGTAAGAAGCTAACGGAGCGAGCAGCTGCTGTTTCAGGAAGTTATTAAACACAAATAATATGTAAGTCCAGTTTCTAACATAAACATCTACATTTAATAAGTCAGCCCACCGAGCTAACTTATTGAAATAAAACATTAATGTTACACTAAATAAAAGTTTACCTTTCAGACTCAAACTCTCCCTGCTGGTCTAACTGGACCACTTGTCTCTTGAGACGTTTGCTCCGAATTTCCGCGCTCGGGTTCCACAAAGTCTCCTGCTGGTTGGAACGCTTCTCGTGAATGAACACCTCGCTGTCCTGATTTGAATAAGTCAAACAAATTCATTTTCACAACAACACAATTCAACTATAATAAAGCCATTTATAAAAAAAAAAAAAAAACAAAACTTTGCAGCTTCTCCAGAAAGAGAATTCTCCTCAGTTCCCTTTATGCCCACAGACTCAGCACAGGCAGAGAGCTTTAAAAAAGTGGTTTTGTTGTCTGTTTCTGCTCCTTCTGAACCTAAAATAATCTATTCTGTCTAAATACAGACAGCTAAACAGTAGTAGGAACAGAACAGATCTTACCCAGTGTCCATCTACGGTGGCCAGCAGCTCCTCTCCCACCAAGATCTTCCCACTTATCTGATTTACAGAGCCTGCACCTCCGAGGAAAGGCTGCAGAGAAGATCATTCAAGTGCAACACTTGCTACATGAGATAACTACCACTGGAAAAAAGATACTGGACAAATAAATCAGATCTAATGTGAACTAAAATAAAATCATACCTTCAGTTTGAACTCAAGCTCTGCAAAACATTTTGTTTTTTCACACTCGATGGAAACTTTTCCTCCCAGCTCTAGTGTCATAGTGCCATACAAAATACCTACAGGAGACAAACCATGGTGTCATACTCAACAGCAGAACAATTATTTCACTTTAGATCAGGGTTGCCCAGGTCTGGTCCTTGAGAACTACCATCCTGCAACTTTCAGATGCATCCCATCTCCAGCACATCTGTAATAAATAGCTCATTAGCAGCTTTTGCAGAGCTGGGTGACATGCACATGAGGAAATTGAGCCATTTGTGACTGAAGGGTTGCAGGTGGCCCTCTAGGCCTGGACTGGGCACAGCTGCTTTAGACAGTCAAAAACCACAGCTGGATCAGACCAATCCTGTGTTTCAGCACAGCTACAGTAATAGTTGAAGGAAATTCCTCGACTGGGATGGCAGACAATATGAAGATATTTACAACTTCCTACAGTATAAACAGAAACCTGACCCACATGCATCTTTATCTCTCATTTTGGGTATGTGACATACCGGAGATCAAGCTCAGACCAGAGTGAAGTCATGTTTTACTCCCAGTAGCTAAGATACAACCAAGACACCAAAACTAACTGCACATTATTTACTGGCTGCACTGGTGGACCATTACTGCTACTTGAGGACATTCAGTAAGTTACTACCTTTGACCTTGTACTTGATTTACTAACATCGATGTCTAAATAATTCTCAGTTTAGTCCTCACAGCAGCCCCTTCAATCATTTATGTAATATGTTTCTTAATGTATACACAGGAAAGCTGTGCAGTGAACTAGTTCTGTCAGGAAATTAGTGATGTCTGATGGTTGTTTATTTGCATGTTCTAACTATCAAGGCAAGTGAACTGGGATTGCGTTTTTACTGTTTTCCCATGAACAAACACCAGTGAGCAGCCTGGATTTTGACTGGCCTTGCAAACTGGAAATCCATGCAGTGGCACCGCATCTGCAGTCTGTTTGGCCGTGAACAGACATGAACTGTGGTCTCTGTGGACATGAAGGGGAAGCAGAGAGACAGACTCCTGAGGTGTAGCAGCATGAGTCCATCACTGGGGGGGACTGGAGCCAATCCCAGCTACACAGGGCGAGAGGCGGGGTACAGGTCGCCAGCCTATCACAGGGCCAACATACACAGACAAACAACCACGCACGCTCACACTCATACCTATGGGCAATTTAGAGTCACCAATCAGCCTAATCCCCAAACTGCATGTCTTTGGACTGTGGGAGGAAGACGGAGTACCCGATTGGCTCCCAGAGATTCCCGCTGACATGTTCACATGGACATTAAATAAAGTGATTCTGTCGGTTATGGTTCCACCGATGAAGGATTCCTGAAATCCATTAATAGTTTAGCCTCCCTGCTTTACACCATCTTGACTTCCTCCTGGGGGGCTGCTTCTTAAGATCAGAATAACTTTTGCTGATCTGCAATATGTTACTTGTCTTCAGAGCTGCTTCTCAATGGAACATTTTATTGAATTTTAAAGATAATTTGCACTAATCAGGTAAAAGAAAAACCATGCGGAACGCTTCTTTTGCCCTTTAGGTGTGGTTGTACACAGGCATGTGACGTTAGCATAAATGATAAAATATTAACTTCACAAATGAACCGACAGAAACTGAAGTGACTGCAGGTGAATGTTTGTACAAACAGTTGCATGAAGAGGAACATTTACATGCAGCATCATCAAGTACGTTCTGATAATAAAATAGCTTGGAAATGGCAGGACTCTTTTCTAAAGCTGGACAAGACATTTTTATAGAGCCATTACCTTTGCAGTGAGCGTAGGGCATGGTGATGACATACTCCTCATCCCTGCTCAGGAACAGTAGTCTAGCTCTGCCATCCAGAATAGCTGACAAGGAATTACCTGCAAGAGGGCACAGAAGAACATGATCCACCTTAAAAATCTTCCACCAATAGCAGGGCTTCTGCAACAAGTACAGCACAGCAGTTAAAGACTACGCTGTTGTCTCCCTGCATCCATCTTATAGCCTATGCTAATGTTTTAGCTAAGACAAGCTACACTGTAGAACATGATGCGTACCATAGAACTTTGATTTGGCCAGGATGCTTCCACTGATAGAAAATCCATCCTTTCTATTGCAGATATAAAAGGCAGAGATGGGTGGGTGGTGGGACACCTGGCAGAGGACAGAAAGGGAGACAAATATCAAGTTTCCGAGTGACAAAAAGCCCATCAGATACCATCTGGCACCTATTTATCTGATACCTACACTTAATTGTGTAAATTATTTCACACAAGGTATGAATGGTGTCATGCAGCCTTTTAGCTTTGAATGTGGTTTTTAACCTGCTCAGCTATGTAGAAAGTGCAGCTGTCAGTCTGAGGATGAAGCCAGCAGCAGCGAAACGTCTCCCCCAAGATTGGGTTGTAAGGCTTTTTCAGACCCTGGATAACAAAAACAAACACAAGCTTAAGCAGGAAATCTCCCACCATCTGACATAAACACGTTTTGTTCAATATTTTTTAACACTAAGCAAGATAAGCTTTCTTTTTTAACTATGAAAAAATGCTCCATACTAAGTATTTTATTGCATCAATGTGAATCTCCCAAAGAGCAGTCGGCACAAAAAGCGCTGAGTAAGTTTTAAGTGATTTACAAGCATTTTCTGCTGACTCATGTAGGGCTCTCTACTGTGCTGCAAGGAGATAAATCACTAAAGAGTGGAAACAAATGGAAAGCGTCTCCTGACATTTTTACAGCAGAAACAGTAGGGGCAGCACCACTTGTTGAGCAACCAGAAAAGAAATTGTTGCTGGATGTCATGCTGTGCGAGTCCAAAGCAACAACCACAAATAATGCAAACAGTCCAAAAAAGCTCCAGCCAGTTGCAGCAGGTTGGGACTAAATAACTGGATGGAGGGTGGAGAACTGAAAAAGGGTTTTGCAGTAGACGTGGATATTCCAAAAAGTAAAGATCCAGTCTGGCAGCTGTTCCAACCAGTCACCAAACCAGCTGAATTTAATGAGCTCAGTACATCTCCCAGGTAAACGAGCCTGTTAGTGAAAACACCTGTTCTAAATGTACAGGTAGATCCAAAAACATGGCAGGACTTTTACTTTATGGCACCTGGAATTGCAACCTGAAACAAAAATGTTTTGATTTTCCTCAAAATCTGCCACTGAATCAAATACTTGTAAATCAAATGTATTTATTAATGTATTAAAAAAGACTGGATTTAAGTAAAATAAATGATCTGGGGTTGCTTTAATTGGTTATGCTAAGACTTAAGGACCTGAACTCAGCTGACTACTTGAACTCAAATACAGAATTTGGATTTGTTTTTAATCTTTGGCATATTCATTGAGTTAAAAAGTGAGCGACTTGTTGTTGTCCTGGCTGTTGAGAAACTTTCAGATGTATAAAAAATTTAATTCAAATAACTTAATTTATCATTGACGGGCAATTTAGCTTAGCATTCTCTCAGTTCAGCAACAGTCAGACAATAGCTTGATAACAGGTTTCAAACAACCCGGAAAAGCAGGTGCAACAGATCAGGTTACAGGAACAAACTGCAGGTCATTGGTAATAAAAAGAAACACAATATGGAGAATGTTGGCATTTGTAGATTAAAAAGTAACAAAATAGATCAATTAATGGTCACAGAGAGAAGAATCTGAAAAAAATAAAATGCTATCCAGTGTTTAAAAGCCTGATGGCAGAGAAAATGCAGGAGTAGGAATACCTGTTCATGTCAAGCGGCTTATTGTCAACGCTGTGCTAAGCTACAGCCAACTTTATTTAAATAGAGCTACTCAGAAAGAGCTTTTTTTTTTACCTTGGGCTTCTTGTAGAAACCAGACAAATACCATCTCAGAACCTGCTTGATTCGGCCGTATGCGCTCTCCTCCTGTGCAGCTCTGTGATGAGGAAGCAGAAACAATATGTCAAATATAAAGATAAAGAATTAATAAAAACATTCTCTTTCAGGAAAAACTTGTTTTCTGTCTGCTTCGGAACAATACTCACTGTGAGAGCAGGTCAGCATGGTAATAGTAGTCAGATAGCTTGTCTAGGAAGGATCGTGGCTCCAGGATGAAGGTCGGCAGCACCACCTTTGACAGGTCCATACCCGGCCGCAGCTGCTTCAGCAGACTCCAGATGAGACCCTTGTTTTCCTCCGACACCGTCTCCACCTGCGATGCCTCCCCAGCCTTAAGGAACAAACAGACAGAGGCACATTACAGGAAGTTAATGCAACAGAAAAAAGCCTTTCTAAAGACAGGGAGTGAAAACCAGGTCAAGCCCTTTACCTCCGCCATCTCCTCTGTGCTCTGTTCCACATAGGCTGTAGCTTGGGGCCCGGGAGACATCTCGTCAGACTGTTCCATGTCACTCTCCTCCGTCAGCCTGCCACCATTTTCATTCGCTGTGGTGTCCCATTCATCATGAGTCTCCCGCTCTGATTTGTCCGAGAAGCCGTCATGCTCCATGTGGTGATTGCCAAGCAGGGCGGCCTCATTCAACCTGATAAAAACAGAGAAACACAAAAGGAACATTTCATTACAGCACAATTTCTAGCCATTAAAAACAATTTGAAAAAAGAGATAAGTGATTTAATTTTGCACCTAGAACTTCTTATGTTTCCAAATTTTTAAATGGAAACTAATTCTAACTGATTTGTGATTAAACAGTATCAGCAGAAGTGGGTCAGACTACTGGATTACTATCAATCATATTTAACTACTTAAGTGTTACCACTTGAGGAGTAAATAGGTGATTATCAGGTGGAAAATCACTATTAGCCTTCACTGCATGTGCTCAGACCCCATCAAATGACTACAACTTTAGGTAAATAATAAATATCCTTTACTAAGTGATCGATTTATTTCCTGATGTGACAGATGTCTACAATGATCTGCACAGTGTTTTTTTTTTTTAAATCATATAGTCCCAAATGCTTGGTTAGAAGTTAAAAACTAAAGCTACAGTGTTTGGCTCTGGTCATTTTGAGCTTGTGACTCCATCCAAATAGTATTTAGGTATTTCAATCGTACATTTAACTTTGTGATACTTTATTAAAAACCTTGTTATGAAACTTAAACCAGGCTTTTATTAAAGGAAGAAACCCCATTTATCCTGTCTTGCCAGAAAAAAAGCATGTCAAAGCTTTTTTCTTCCCTTGGATAAACCAAGAAGCCAACACTTAATGTATGCTTCTGTTCAGCCCTTACACTCACACAGTCTACCACACTGCCTTAAGGTTTGTTTCGGCTCTCACTCACCCTCCATTTTAGTCTATAAACCCATTCATGCCCCGACTTCCCTCCTACCTTTGTGATTGAATTTAATTACATTTGAGACCTTCTTTTATTGACAGAGCTCGCACTGAACTAACTGGGCAAAATGGAAACTGTCCCTGCAGCAGCTTACAGACAGACTTAAAACTGCACGAGCTGCTCTCTGAGCTTTTAAAATGTATTTAAGAGTTGACTCAGTAGAGGTCTTTAACTGCTTGACCAGCCAACTATGCCTCTTTGACCTTCTAGATTTATATTTTATATATTTTATGTTGCTTGTTTTAATGACTAAAGCCTGTAATGGAGCAAAGGCTCCGTTGAAAAGATCATTTGTAAAGTCAAAGGGCAAGAAGTGAACATAAAAAGAGAAATGAAAAATGGAAGGTGAGGAAGTAGGAGCGGTGTAAGAGGAACATCCCAGAACCATTTTAAAAGTCAGACAGTAAGCGTTGGAGTACCGATAGCACATGCATGCAAAACAAATGCAGTGAGATAAAAAGCTAAGGTGTTAGTTATCTTATGCAACATATGACATGCTTTCTTACATGGAATCCTACTAATTACAGAAAAACAGCACACAACAGCTGTCGGGGGGCACTTTTTCAATAAACCACATTCAGAGCTGATGTAACTACAGTCAAAGAAAAAAACAGCTCATTCCTTAAAAACTGAGAGTTAACATCTTAAAATCCTTGAGGACTTTACAAACCGGATCAACCACTGTCCAACAAACTTCCTGAATTATCCACTGCCCCACAATGTTATCCGTTTATCCAAACACACCCTGGAACAGCGGCGGTTTGCCTTACCTTACACAGGAAAACTCTTCCTCAGGAATCCAAACACCACAAATGCTGTTACCAGCAAATCCAAAAGCAAATTCAGTCTGCTCTTATCTGGTTTCCTCTGTGACATTGAGATACCTACTTCCTGAATGAGCGTGCAGAAATGTCAGCCTGTGTTTCAAGGTGTGTTTGTATATGTAAGCTTGCTATGGCTTCGAGCAACCGTCTCTTTCTGGGTGGTGTACTGCTCACATTGTGCTCCATCTTCCTGCTCTCCTGTCAGTCATGTGATTGAACAAAGTGCCATGATTGGCTGGGAGAGGAACAAGACAGGAGGGACTGCTTGGCAGGATGGCCAGAGGGAGGGTTTAGCCATGAAGAAGGTATGAGGAGGGGGAGGTGAGAGGAGCAGAGGAATGTCTAATATAAGATATAAAAAGCAGCTCGCAGTAAAACCCAAAGCCTGCAGGCCAAGCACACACACAAACACATTCATATGAGCACAAATATCATGATTCTGTCCTATTAAACAGAACTTTACTATTAGATTTGCAAATCACAGCAAGCACACACACACATACACACACAGACCATAACATTGTTAGTAATTTTCAATTTCAGTTTGTCATATTGTGCAAATTCACAACAAGCACATGGAGACAGTTCAGACCATGTTTACATGGAAACAAAACAGACACATAAAGACAAGTCTTTATTAAAAGAGGCGGACTGGAGGAATACTCTGGCTGCATGTGTTTCCTGGTTAGTTAACAAGAGACTTACTTATAGATTGTATTGAGCAAAAAGAGCAGAGTTTAATGATAAGGAGGCAGTTTTATATCCCCCAAAAGCTTATTGATCTGTGTGCTACAGAAAATGCATGACCTGGTAAAATGGTGGACACCGTCTGGAATTACAGTCAGCTTCTTGTGAGACTGCTCATGGCTTTTTATTCCACAGGCCTGTTCTGTGAACCCACGTGTTTATGGGCAGAATTTATGAAACAGCTGTTTAACAAAAGACTACAACATTGGTGTTCTGCTAGTGGGTTGCTAATGGCTAATGCACCCTTGGTATGGTTTTATTCATCGAAAATTCATGGAGAACAGTGTTGTGATACCTTCAACATGCATATTCTGACTCTGTAATACATCAAATCAGACACAACAGCAGACAAAGACATGAAACCTCTACTCCTAATAATGCATGTACGTTTAGCAGAAACAACGTTGACAGGAAAAACTCATCCAATAGGAAACAAAATGAACATGTATATCATGTATTTAGCTTTCTCACAGTGAATAACTTACTGGAGCAGCTCTGTATCAGTGAGTGGAGAAGACTGCAGCAGGTGGAGTATATGAGAGGACTCTGAAGACATGCTGATATCTCCCTCTTTCCCAGTTTTGGGTGTCAGCTTGTAGAGACTGGAGCAGCTTAGAGCCAGCTCCAGGGCATCCATCCAGCACCGTCCTGATGAAAAGGCAGATTTAGAGAAGCATGAAAATCAGCCTTTTATAGAGTCTGATCATTAAGTAGCATGAAACATGCAAGAATGTGAATGTGTCAGTGAAATAAGGGCACATAAGCCTCACCATCAGACTCTGAAGCGGCTCTGAAGATCAGGTAGTTGCTGGGTAAAGGCTGCGTGATGGAACCAACATTCTCTCCTTTGGGACCCTGAACATATGGTGCAAACAGTGACTCACGCTTCATGTTGTGCACCCAGGTTGTACCAGCAGAAACAAATGGCTCTCCTGAGGCCCATAGGCATAATGTAGCACAGATCGGGATAATCATCATGTAAACAATGAAAACTGTCAGTGACCATTAACCAACTGCAGATGATGCTGAGGCCAATATGTTCCATGAAGCCGAATAAGTAAAATCAATATTTCTAATCAGCTTTAATTATAATTTCTCAGTTCTTATAAAACTTTAAATGCTTCAACACACTTTAGGTTAATGTAGGACTATTAATTTCCCCTTCTTTGTGCCACTCTGTGTTTGTGACACAATTCACCACCAGGAGATAATGAAACATACATCATCTTAATACCAAAACCATTGTGGTTTAAATAGAAAAACCCCAAAAACAAAAATCAGACTGTAACATCCAATTACACAAAAAACAAGTCAAACCTTGACAGCCCAGATGGATTTCTCCAGTGGGTGGTAGAGCTTGAAGCAAAACCCGTCTTTTTTCGAGGGTCTCTCAATAAGCTTGCAGGCACTAAGCGAAATGGTGCCCACCCAGTGATCTGTTTTGGGGGTCTTATAGATCAGCAGCACTCCAGGCCTTAAGGCGCACCACAGCTTGGTCCAACTTTTTAAAGAGCCACGTATCTAAAGGAGAAGCAATGAGATGGGAAACAATTAAAACGGCAGCTTTAAAACACAACTTTAAAATGGAAAAACACATTGTAAACTTTATTAGAGTTAAATTTGTAAAATACAAGAAGATTTTCAAATCAAATAAACAACGTAAAAGCATTTAATTAAAAAGCTCCATTATTCCAACACCTTTAGCCAGTTGGACATGATGACGACACTGGGATCCTTCAGTGCAGTGGACAGTTCTTTAGCTGCCCGTTTCTTCTCTTGCCTGTAATTCTGCTTTTGGAGCTTTAAAACGGTAGAATACACACACACAAACATACACACACACACAGAAGAGCCATCAGTCTCATTGTGATAGAACAGACACTAGGTGGAAGCAGAGTCAAACTGTAGTAATCATAAGACGTCATTAACATGAACACCCCTGAAAAGGTTCCCATCATGTTTGTCAGCGTTTGACCCACTTTAAGGTGAATCGAAATGATGCAGAGTGATGCTTAGTATTTTTCACAGCTTTCCAAAGCAAGGAAGTGACTTTTACCTTGAGGGACTCCTTTCGGGCGAGCTTTTCAGTGGGGGAGGGGCAGTCCTTCTCTACACCATTAAACATCTTGGACTCAGACTAGAAATGGAAGCGAAGAAAAGAGTTTTCTCTTATTGTTACTGTGGGAATGTCATTATGCAGAAGCAAGTTCCAGTAAAATAACTTTGTCTAGAAGGTTCTACTGGACCAAAACCAAACAGAGGACGTTTTTAGTGATGTACAGTCACATCAGTTCAATATCCAGGTTTTGAAAACAATTCATTGTACTTGTAAGTATGCAGTCAACAGGGGATTTAAAGCAGTCAGTTCTGGTTTTCTGAATACAACTAACTTCTTTAGTTAAGCTCACAAAGCATTTTACAGTATCCATTAAATGTTGTGTATATATTTTACTTTACTGGCTTCAGTGCACTAACCCAGCATGAGCCACAGTATCATGGGTCGGCCCATGCAACCATTTACACACATTTACCAGATATTTTTCACATCTTTGCCATTCTTAAAAGTTTTTCACAAGACTGCATCCCAGTGTGAGTGAGAGCATGCATAAGTAAAGCTGTTCTTAGTTAAAATAGTCCATCAGGCTTTTTGGGATGGATGAAAGAGCAAAAAGCAGGAACTGCAGCTGCATATGACATACTATTTATTAAAGCGATATTGGGAGACTGATGCAAAGCAACATGTAGAGAAAAGACAGGACAGGATGAAACTACCTGGTTGCCAATGGCAACATTTATTTATCACTGATATTTGGTATTACTTAATGGAGACAGATTGTTCAGACTGATACAACATAAGCAGTGCCAAGACCAAAGAGATCTAGCATTGCTAAATAACAGGCTTGTGGTTCCAAGACATAGTTCCCACCATGGCTTTGACATGTAACACATTTTGGTGCAGTCATTTTTCCCTTTTCATCCCTAATATGTTGGTGCCATGTAAATAGGTAACACGTCTTCTCTGTGATAAATAATCCTTTTTCACTGGTTAAAAATACCCTGAAATAACTTCACTTCCTCTAAAAGCCAGACTTCAATAATTAAAAGTTTAAGATTTTTGTACAAAATTAACAAACAAGAAGGAAAAAACAATGACATAATTCGAAAGGAATTAGTGTGAGCTCACCAAAAGAGTCATTTACAGTGAGCTGTTGAGGCACTGCCCAATCAGGAGCTGTGTTCTTACCTTGCTGCCTGGTGATTGGACAGGACTAAGTTCATTAGTCAGCATGGAGAGACCGTTGCTGTCTGTCTCTTTGCCTGGTGGGAACCCACAAGACACAGTCACATACAAATGCGCTCAGTGAAACAACCTGCTGACAGACCGTTAAAGCATGGCAGCTGAAAAGCAGGTTTGTTGATTTGTATGGAATAAGATCATAAGAGCAGAGTAATGCCATATTTTCACACACAGAGGAGCCCGCCAGCATAGGTTGCTGCAGCATCCTGTCATATGCACTTCCATCCATCAGCGCACGCGTCTCGGGCTCTTACCTGGACTGAGGTTGTAGAGGTCAGTGTCTCCTCCATAAGAGAGGTTCCGGGTCAGGGTGCGGGGGTCGATTTTAGGTGGGGAGGTGGCGCTTGGGCACAGAGAAAGCCTCCGATGGAACAAATTCTCCTCCTTCATCCTGACAACTTGCTTGTCCTCTGTTATGGGAAACAAAAATGAACAAACAAGGAAAATAAGATGCTTTAAAGTATGTCTGCACAAATTTTTCTATCTAAGCATCGAGTCTCTGAAAGTCCACTTCTTTTAATCTCTCGTTGTATCACCAAGGGAGCCTTTAAACATACTGGCTTGTTGTCTATGTCCACATGCGTTTCATTCTTCTCCTACACCAACAAAGCCCTACTGTACAAGGACATGTCAGCCTGCCACTTAACGGCACAGTGCATGGCACTGACAAGCAGCTCAGACTGCACACTGTCAGACTATGTGACAGATGGAGGCTCCGAGTCTAGTTCAGTAAGAATGTCCGCAGAGATCCACTGTCCAAAATGACCAAACACTACAGAGCTCCTTTATTTGAACTGCTCCAGACTGTGACACACACACACACACAAAGGTTTTCCACTCATTTTGTTCACATCTATAAAAAGCCACCTACTGATGACTTGTGCATTTCAGCACACAACAGACTGCAAATGCAGCCAGTCCAGATGTGCAGAGGATCAAGCCGCTGCCTGCAGTTCTATGTTGTTATCGTGCTGTTGTTCATTTACAACCGTAACAAGGTGACTTCTATTCTTAGGCCATCGTGTTTACATAAAGGAAACCTTAACAAGTACACAGAGACATCTATACAACTGGTGTATACGAGTAGCGAACTATTCATATTACTTTATCAACCACTGCCTGGAGTCACAGCCAGTTGCAGGCAGATAATTATGCTAGTCCTAATGGGGGGGGGGGGGCTTATCATAGCAAATCAGAGCTGACGGTAAAACACTGAAGTAAATGGGTTAGAGTTGCTACCAGCTGGGTCTGTCTGGATGGGAATGCTGTTCTCCACTCAGAACAATATAGTTTATTTGTCACTTGGGGTATAAACACATGCAGCACAGGAGACCTCCCAGTCCCGCCTGCGAAGCCACTTTGCATACAAGTCCATGAACAATGTGTTACATAAAGCTCATTCATAGTGTCTTCACAGACTGATTCATCTCTGATCATTCAGAGGCAACTCCAGTAAAATAAACTGGTATATACTGGTTCTAGTAATGACACTTAAAACCTAGGTTTAACAACGGCTTAAACGTGGGGTGCTGCGGGAATTTTAATGGTGAAAGTGTCCGCTCCCTCTACAAGTGCATTCATGTGAATATGTATAAAAAAAAACAAAGAGCACTCATTCTCATTACACCGCTCCCTGCTTCCCTCCGTTGTCTACACTGCCTCAGTGACTCATTCGCTCAACATCCCGACACCCTTTTCATTTCTGGTCTTTCATTCTGTTCACTTCATGTCTCCCCCTCCCTTCGCTTTTTTTAAAAAGAGGCTTTAGTAAATGGTTATTATCCTACGAAAGCGAGAGAGAAAAGATGAATGTAAACAGACCCATTTTTGTCCTTGTGGAGCAAGTCTATAAATAGCTCTCTTCTGCTGCAGTGCATATGTGAATGTGTACTATAGTGCTGAACCCAGTGCAGGGTGAGCGCTGCATGGGAGAGCGCTTGAACCATTAACATTACACAACGGTAAACACAAGGTACTGCCAAGCTGCACAGGGGGATTAATACCACTTACAGTACAGGCCAGAAGTGAGGTCAAGAAGTGGGAAAACATGCAGACCGACATGAAAAACCAATGCCAGCCCATTCCCATACAGCTGCAGGGCTGGATTAGCCGGAAAAAGACTGAGAATATGAGCATATTACACAGCTTAGTCTGAGCATGGGTGTGGCATCCCTGCATGCTTAATGTGCATCTATCACTTAAGAATATATAATATATGGAGGGCATGACATGTCCTACTGAATGATGTGCAAAAATGAGTGTGGAAACACATAAGTGACTGTGTGTCTGCCCTGCTATTGCAGACTGAAAGCAGGATTACACATGATGAAGTGCCAAAGGAGAGATAAAATGCTCTTCTCCAATCACTGTTGGTGATTGCAAACAGAAAACATTCTTACTGCTCTGCAAACGAGGAAAACAGTATGTGAATGCTGCATAAACATTGCATGAATGTGCAACTGTGCAGTGACAGCAGCATTTTTTCAAGGTGGAGTTAATACATGCACATTTTCAGATCTTGTCTACAGGGAGACTTTCACCACGTTGCATTCCATAATAAACATAGCAGGTTAAATAAAGATGAATAAGAACAAAACCAGCTGTTCACTCGGATCAATAATATAATCAAAACTAATCTAATCATACAGAAATATCTGTTAAAAATAATAATGTTCACTGGGAAATTACTCGGGGGTGAACTTACTGTAATTACACAGAGAATATCATCCAGATCATCAAATAAATGAAAGTTTTACAAAGCCAAATACGGATGTGAGCACAATGTCAACTGAAAAATTACAGCTATCATCAGCACTAGTGTCAAGTTACCTCTATAAACAGATTAAAGGGAAAATTAAAAGACACTCCCTGTAATAAGCAGATGCTTTTCCAACTTTCCATTTGGGCGTTCGATCTACAACCAACTGTAATATTAATTCTGCGAAGTAGCAAATTTATTGAAAGCTAAATAATATCACGTAAAAAATATTTCATAAAAACATTGATTCATAATTTGAGGAAGTGTTTTTTATTTTAAAGATGAAAAGATACATATTTAAAATGTCAAATGGGCGTAAATAGTGTGGATAAAAAAAAAAAACTAGCGGTACGAGATAAAGAAGAAATCAGTGGGTTGAGATAAGTATCAGACGTCCTGCATGACTCATATCAGAGACTAAGGCGACGACGTGGAAAGAATCTAATCCCTGGTAATCCAAGAAAAACTATAGCGATATTTCCTTTTGCCTTTACTTGTAACACTGCAAAAACTCAAATCCAACCACTCATTGTGCAAAGTAAAGCTTACCATGATTGTCTAACAAACTCCACCCAGCAAAGCAAAACGATGCAGGTTGCTTGGGCTAATATTTACCACATCATATGAGCACCTTGTGGAAAAGACAACATTTAAGGAACAGAAGCAAAAATGTGCAAAAGAACAATGTTGTGTCTTCAATAACATCAAAACTATGAAAAATACGGATACAAACTCATCTAGAGTGAAAACAACAATAGAAGTGCCTTACCGACAGTTACCTGGTTGAGGCAAAACACACTTGACGAGCTGTCACATGGAGCCTGTTTGTTTTTAGTAATCATTACACCACCTGGGACATTGAGGAAGAGGAGGGTTGGAAGGCGACATGTCCTAGCCTGTATGTTAATATGCTGACATGTCGATATACCTGCAAAGCAGAGACTGAAAGTCGCCTCAGTCGACTAAAGCACAACTACACAGATTCAGTTTTAATGGAAAATAACACAGTAGATAATTATGCAAGATAAACTCCACAACAGGGATTTGGCTCGCTCTTCCTCCTGGAACACATCATCATCAAGCTTTTCCTCACTGACCTGGCCAATAGTTTTTCACGCCTGATATAAATAGGAAAGCAACAGTGTTGTGTTTCACATAAAACTAAGCTTTTCTCATTTACAAAAACCTCCTCTGTGTCTAAGCAGACTTGCAACACAGACCCCCAGAATTAAGCCAACTCTTCCTAATATCACTGCACAGATTAAGTCCAGACACACTCATCCTTTCATCTACCCCCCTTTCAGTGTTCCCTACTACATTAACGCCTCGTCTCCAGGCATAATGGATGGCCACATGACCCAGATATACACCAATGGGATATTGCCATGAGCAGTACAATGAACACTACAGCAGCGTGTTGTGGTCAAACATGCACCAGGGCACTGTAACCGTATGGATAGGCATGTGTTCTTTAGACCAAACTAATTATACGCTTTGCTGAGACTCTAACTAGATAGAAGCAAATTAGAAATCAAAACCCAAACTACGTCTGACCCAATATAAAGAAGCAAGTATGTCTGCTGCACAAAACTGTTTAAAAACAGGAGACACATGGTGTAATTTTAGTATACGCTGTGGGAGGACGTGTGGTTTAGTTGTTCCATTGCAGGGCTGGTGGGGGTGCTGGTCTATTCTGAGAAACTTGTGTGAAGAAAATGCCCTCCAGTCCAACTTCCCATGTGACCTCATTAAAACACGGGACCTTCTTTGGTCTTTAAGGTCTCTGGTTGTTCAAAAGATACACCTACTGAATGAACATCTATACGTTTGCTTTCGTGATAATAATCCAATATCAACAATGTATGGGCATATTTAGCTTTTTCTTGTACTGGAACATTTCAGAGTTGTTGGAGAGTAAATAACTTCCTGAACACCACTGTTACTTGTGCTTCAGGTTAGACAGGCAAGAGGCTCTGCGTAATTAGTCAGGTGTGTCAGAGCAGGGAAATAAAAAGTAAAAAATAACAAAATTTGCCAAAGTTTCTTGAATTCCAGAGACAATACTTTGAACTCTCATCTTCCTGACACAAATCATCACAATGAGTAAAATATCAAACTCTGTATTAATTTTGTATTTCATAAAAAAGGAAGTGTCTAAACACACAAATGATATAAAGTTTTCTTTTAAAATATTTCATGCAGATAGAAATTCTGATGTGTTCCCTTTTGATTAAATAAAGTATATCTGAATAATAGAGCAGATCCCGAGACACACATTGAAGCCATGTTTGACCCGGTGGACAAAATTAGCCAGCCAACTGTGTACATGACTATATTAGAGGCCGACGTCTGTGTTATACCCAGTCTGAGACAGGCCTCGTCAGACCGAGCTGACCCTGATGCTGCCAGACACAACCCTCATGTTTACAGACAGGTAAACATGCATACATCTATACACAGAGCATCAGGATTGCTAACTGTAGAGCATGGGTGTCAAACCAGTCCTCGAGGGCTGCTTTCCAGCAGATTATTTTTATTTCCCTGCTCTGACACACAAAAAGTTAAGAATCCTTTGGATTCACTCCGTTGCAGCAGAGAAAGAACAAAAACCTGCAAGATAGCTGCTCTCAAAGACCTGTTTGCCACCCTGTTTGCAGCAGCTCTATGAATGCCAACACTAATGAATGTAGCTTTATGCTATTAATGAACATCAACATGTAGACACAGGTTTACTCTTAAAGCACACAGGTGTTCCTCTCATTGTACATTGATAAGTTCATATTATATGTATGAATTTTACATTTCTCCATATATTGCACTGCATTATATCAAACATACACACTTCCATTCATTAGATACAAGCTATTATTAACATAAAACTTAAGTATAAGTGCGATAAAACCGAAGCAGAAAGTAAAGGTTGAGCTGTGAAGGAATCACTAAAAATGAAAACATAAAGCAGCAAAAGTAATATGGGAAAGTTTATTAAAACCCATCAGAGTTAATGATTTGCATCCGTATCCATTAATAAACTGAGTTAGTGTCGAGTTTCTGCTGAACCATCTGGTGTAGTTGGTGTAACTCGCCACCTTTTCCTTTCAGTCTGTATTCATTCAAATAGTTTCTATGCATAAAACAAAGATTGTGGATCTATATCACATTTGCTAAATACAATTAGTTTCCTTGCTACTGAATGCTTAAAACATCCAAAACAAAAACGCGCCTGAACTTTGTTACAATGGAAACTTTATGGTTGATTTCGAATATAAACTGATGTGTTGTATGACTTATTAAAAAGGCTGACAGGCAGATTTACCGTCTTATCACTAATCCAATCAGGCACCTCTACACAAGGGTATCACGGATGAAAAAGGGATCAACAGCAATTCTCTTAATGAGTTATAAGGTTAAAAAGGTCCAGCCAGTCTCAACCGTGTGCTTGTTCAAAGAGTATAGCAGGATAATGATAACTGGCAAAAGTTGACATGTTTACATAAAGGTTGGAGTGCGTCTTGGTAGTGTCAGCATGTCGCTGCAGAAATAAAATGCTTATTTGGGCACAAAGGCAGACTTCTATAGTTGAGAATGTCCCTCCCACGACAGAGAAGACAAAGGTATGACAGAACATTGTATCAGCCATTTTTCACCTCACTGCACTTTGAATTATATAACATATCCAAATTGGATTCATTCTTTTGCTCTCAGGATTCTGCTGCAACTTAAATCTGCTGTAAGATTAACAAAAGGCATTTCTATGGAGCTGAAACCCCACAGTGGGGGAAAATTAACAATAGGTTGTGGAGATAACACTGAAAAAAGGACCAGAAAATCTCCCATTGTGATTAAAGCAGCACAGGTTGCTTTGTAGGCAAAGCGTTTTCCTCAAGGGGAGAGTGTTTGGTAAAGCTTTTCTGTCTGTCTGCTGAAGGAACATTAAGTGTTAAGTGCTGGAAGGATGCCCGTCCACAGTGGCATGGACGCTGCCTGTCTTGACTGAAAATATACCAGGGGATGACAGATGACAAGGTGTTGAATGGATCATTTTAATTAAAGATGCTGAAAAAAAAAAAAAAAAAAAAAAAAAAAAAAAAAAAAAAACCCCAAAAAAACAAGGGGAAAAGGGGGGGACAAACCCCCAAAAAAAAAAAAAAAAAAAAAAAAAAAAAAAAAAAAAAAAAAACCAAACCCACCCCCCCCCCCCCCCCCCCCCCCCCCC
>JBAMHX010000011.1:26562213-26577588 GCA_037177515.1 Pseudomugil tenellus
AGAGAGAGAGAGAGAGAGAGAGAGAGAGAGAGAGAGAGAGAGAGAGAGAGAGAGAGAGAGAGAGAGAGAGAGAAACAGCTAACGGGGATGAAACGGTGGAGAATGTGTTCTTAGTTTTACAATAAAGGCTTTTTTTTTTATTTCTTTTGTTGATTACCAAACACCTCATTAATCTCCTAACAAATCTGGACCCAACTCATTGATATATGACCTGGGACCCAAACTGTGACAAACACATAAAGACAGTTTTGATCTTTGGAGCTGGTTTTTTATATGGTGATCTTAAAATATTTAATATAACCTCTGAGTCATTTTCTCTGCAAAGGTTTTGGATCTGCAAAAACAAAGCATCTATAATCTCTGGATTAAACGGTGCTCTTGGTTCCTAAACAAATTCAGTTCAAATTCAATTCAAACAAAGAAAACCGACAAAGCTGATACTTTTTTTTAAATATCTAAAACAGTAAATCTGTACCTAAAGGGAAAAATACCATTCTCAGCCACACCTGGGATATTTTGGTTATGTATATTAGTTTTTACATATTAAACAACTTTCTTGCAGACCACCCATCGGGATCAGTTGGTACCCGCTATGTTGCAGGTTACTGGCTGAGAGTCAGAATCTCCGGCTGGAGCTTATCGTTGCCGAAACACCTGCACTTTTTTTGTTATACCTGCCAAACTTAGATGTTTTTAATAAAGTAAAAAGCAAACTTGGCATGTACAGCTTGTAATTTATTTATTTATTCTGGCATTTATTTATTTGACAGTTCCTTTTCGTTTTATTTCATGTTCTTTCTCAATCAGTTTTAATGACATTTTGTGTCCAGCATTTCAGTTATAAATAAATCATGTTTCATTATCTCAGGTTGCGTATGGCCGGGACGCCTGGCAATGTTTATTCCTCCAAAAAGGAAGAAAAAGATGGTAGAGAAATACAGAGAAGTACTGACTTAAAAAATAAATAAACAAAAAAACTGTACAAACTGTACAGCAAACATCTTACTATGAATGCCCTCAATTTTGTCAATGAACAAACTACAAAAAAAGTTTAAGGGAAAAGAAGCAGAACGCCAGAGATCCTGGTGTGCAATGAGTCAGACTGAACTGTCACACTCCTACACTGGCACTTTTAGTGCACACAAGGATGGTTTGAGTTACTGTGTTTATATTTCCATTACGTGACTGAGGCCATGAGAGTTGAGCAGGATGAACCAAAAGCATTAAGCAAAGCACCCTGGTTGTGTGTGTGTGTGTATTGAAGGGCATCATTTCAAAGTGCTTTAAAAACCTGAAAGAGTTTTTTTTTATGTAAAAGATCATTGAATGAATGAATAAGTTTAAGACTAAAGGATTTTTTTTTTAAAAAAAGGGAAAAAATAAAACGCATTTAACACACTGACCCAAAACAGTCTCCGTCTACGCTAGTCATTTCTCACAACAGGAGGCCAGCACCTCCTTATCACCAGCATACTCCAGGAAGCCAATTATTCAGGAATCTCTTACACACACAACCTTTTTATCTCTGTGACCATCTCCACATAAGCTATAAACCTACTGCGTTGTGACGAGTCTTGAATATTTTCCTTGTAATTGCTTCAGGAAAAATATTAATAAAATACTCTACTGGTTTAAGCAAAAAAGTTCAAATTCAATCTAAACCTTTTTTTAAACCAGCAAAGCAGCACAAGTCGAAAAAGTTTAAATCATAAAATCTCTGGCTGATCACCACGTGTGATTCTGACTCATGCTAAATCAACACATTGCAACAAACTTCTGTTTGCCACCATGGTTCTGGACATTCAACAGCATAAACTATCAGATATCCTGCTACTCTGCAGTTATTCTGCTTACAAAAGCAAGTTTTAAACGTGCAATGCGGGTGAGAGGGGAACTGACAATGTTTATCTCTCTAATCAGCTGACCATTAAAAGAAAGATGCTGCATATAATTGCAGAATAACTCCCACTACCAGCTGCAGGGCAACTATGGGAGGATATGCCTGGAGCAATGAAAGCTGATAAGTAAAAAGCTGCTCCCACTGAACCTGCGTCAATCTTTACTCATAAAATCTAATCACTGCTGGTGTTTGGAAGTGGGAAGTTAGAGATCTGACCATGGTATAAGTGGTATAAGTGTTAGCTTGAGAAACAGGGAAAAAAAGAGGAGAATTCAATAAATATATTGAATTAAAGTAAAAAGGAGACAGCTGAAGCATGCTTAGATTCTGCACATGGCTGTTGCTTAAGAGTTTACAAACAAATGTAAAATGATCTCAACACACCTGCCCATTTCTCCTCTTCTTTCCCTGTTTCTCAAGCTAACACTTATACCACGGTAGATTGCAAAAGATGGCAGCAACTGAGGTTCATCCTCAGAGGAGTGATCATAAATTAAATCTAATCAAATGTAAATAAATAAAATCCCAAAAGGGAAATTACAGACAATTAAATACACCTAAAATTGCAGTGGTATTTAAAGATTCATCTTAAATCAGTAAAAGTTCAAGTAAGGTGTTATTTCATTGTATTCCGCCTTGGCTTGCTAAACGAAACGGTGCTGTACACTCTATTATCTGTGAATGGAGAGCTACGATACTCACTGCAGATGCTAATGCGTTTCTAATTACCTTAATTCATTCTGCCAGACAACCAATTTGATTAATCTTTTCATTGATTGCAGCAACACTGGAATCTGATTGAACTGACTTGTCTTTAATCACCCGTCTCTCAGACAGTTTTTAGTCCTATACTGATCCAGAAAATCTGTCAGTCTCTAGTATGTCCCATGCAACTCTTCTCATATAAATGATACATCTCTGCACCTTTCCGTTTATTTTGTTTGAAATAAAACGTAATCATAATCTAATATGGTGGAAATACTGGATATGTAGAATTTTCTAGTTTTATGTTTCCAACTGAGTAAAAAGTTGGGTTTCAGGCAAAAGAAACCCAAACTATAATATTTCTTATAACTATTATCTTTATATTGTAGTAAATCAACCAGTCTGAATGGGTTTTAGAGCAGAGGACAGTAACTTGGGTGTGAAGTGTACAAGTTCTGACTGGTTAATAAGCTTTTTCGTTACAGCAACCACAGCAGATTCTTAAAAGCTGAGTCTCTTTAAGATATCACAATCACAATCTACCATAAAACAAGACAGGCGAACTGATTACAGGATGAAAAACAATTACAGGATGCTAAAACCAGAAACAGAGTTATTATTATTATTATAAAATTATAATTATGAACTCTATCACACCAACAGATTTACAGTAAGAAATAAACCTATAACCACAAGTAAAAGCCTGTTAATAATAAAAGTATCTCATTTTACTCCATAAATTGGGAAAAATCTACAGATGTTTTAACAGCCGACTTCTTCACACAGCCAGCAAACATAAAAACTTTGGCATCCTTATCCTTGAAGGAGACGGCAAATATACTGTCTATTATTTTACCCTGCGAAAGGAAACGGTAATTTGTTATCATACTTTCTGTGCTACTGTATGAAAGATCACACTGAATTTTAGGGCTTTGAGTAACTTTATAAAGCATCCTTCAGTAACTGACTGTCCTTGTGCAACCCCAAACATCCACTCCCTTCCAAACCAAAACCAACACAACCTTCCAGCTGATAATGTCATTTTTTGTTAAACTGTTTCTCTTCCTAGAGACCTTACACTCCCATGTATAATTTCTTACATGAGAATTTACTGATAACAATGACTAAACGAGTTTAACTGCAATAACTGACACTGAACAACTGTAACAAATGTACTAAAAAGTAAAATAAATGGCAAGCCTACTTTCTACCCTAGGAGAGATGTCCTCATTCCCATTCTGCTCAGAAAGTTTGATCTCTCTCCTGGCAACAGTGTCAGTTTTTTATGTAGTTCATCAACTAAATGATCATAGTGCAGAGCATCCGACTGTTCGTATGCTTATAAGATAACAAGTAAAAAGCACATGAGGCTAAAGCTGAAAGCTACCAAATTAAACGGCTTCCTTGCATTATTCATAGACTAAATGGAGGGCCGGCAGGTAAAAAGCTCAGCTTACCTTTCACCTGAACCGCAGTTGAGCCAGCATCCAGAAGCCTTTGTTAGAGCAGCTTGTCTCACCTGCAGACATAATCAAGTCAGAATAAGGTTTCACTTTAAGTCACACATTACAAACAGCCGAAACAGCCTCAACCGCTGCGTTCCTCCTTGCCATGCTCCTCCTGGTCACACCACCTTGCTAAAGCCCCACCCCGTTCAATCCAAGCCATAAGAGAACTGTTTCACATCTTTCAGTTTTTCACCTGCACAAACACACAACACTGCCAGTTACAACACTCAGCGAATTAAGCCCCTAACAACAACTAAAAGGATCAACCTTAAGATTAAAAGCTGTTTATTACAACAACAGAAACACAATTCCCAAATTCTTATAGCACGTAGTAAATTCATGAATCATTACTGGCCTAACAAAAGGTAAACCGGTAGGATATGAACCTGAAGTGGTGAAATTACAGCAGAACACCGACAGTGTTAAACAAACCTATTTATGAGTTTAATGTAAGTTTAGAGCTTGACTATAAAATGTAGGTTTTCACACTGTTGACATGCTACATACAAATGGCACTTTTTGTTTAAAATGTTTTCACCTTCACTTCCGATTTTATCAGTTTTCCACTGAAATGCTTTAAAACCATTCTTGTGAAATTAATTATGATCCTTATACAGCTGTGCACGTTCAACATTTACCTCTTAGTGGGGCAGATAACTGCATCTGAAGAATGTGTATGCATTATAGCTTAATTTTTCATAATAGAACGTTAGCCATGAAATTTTCCAAAATGGGCACCATTTCCAGTATGCGATACCATATAATTTCACATAGGGTGATGCAATAGAGCAAAATATACTATTTGGGCATCAAAATATCTGAACAACTATGAAGAATCCAAATTTACGTGTGTTTACATAATATTCACCATGGTAACAGGCTTTTTATGCCCTTTACAGCACTCTAAGTGATTTTTAATGCATGGGGTGTACGGATGTAGTGGCAAAGGCAGCTTTTTTGTTTCCGAAGTCAGCAACATTATCTGGATGGACTCCTAGACCTAGTCCTCACTTTCTGCCCAAATCTCACCAATGGCTCCAAGAAGTTGCTTGTAAATGGGCGACAGCAGCGCCTACATCCTGGTAAAATGCGTTGGCTCGCAAGCCAAACTAGAAAAGGGTAACATGTCATGTTCTACCCAATGTGAAGGAGGAGTATGTCTGATCATTTGTTGTCGAGGAATTCAACAACAAACGAAGACGCTTGACAATGGTGAAGATGCCAATGGAGTGATGGTCAAGCACAACCAGGGCACACTGGTGAACGTCACTGCTGTGAGACTCAGGATTGGGTCTAAATTAGAATGGCCTATACTGGAGCTTAGTTTATATTAATAGGCCTAATACTAATTTATTCTCCCAAATGCTGTTTAACAAGCTCTGCATAAACTACAGATATGTAGACTAGTTGTATAGTGGTAGACCAGGTAGTTTGTAGCTAGCCTAAAATGTAGTTACAAGCAAATATAGGAGAGTCCTGCTGGATGGGGATGGGAACAAGGAGGAGACTGCTGAAGCATCCTGTGGTTTACACTCCCACCAGTTACTCAGAGTTGCTTACAGCTGACGAAATGCCAGTGCAAGACGCAGCGTTGTGGACAGTGCAAATGTTTCAAATTCGGTTTGAGCTGTACGGCCATGTGCAGTGGCACCTGCTCAGAACAGTATTACAATGCCGAGCTACTCATAATAGAAATGACTTTACATGTGCATGCTTTGCTTACTATTTGCCCGTTTTTATTGCCTGTAATATGACGGAGTACAATGTAATGGTGTTGCAATAAAACAGTTTTGGTAAGGTAAAGTCATTGTTGAAATCAGAACTGAATTCTGCATTGCCAAAAAAGTAACAAATGGTGTTAATATCATCAAACTTGGGTAAGAATGTCCAGAGATATACCAAAAGAGCCAAAGATACAATGCCAATGTCAGCCATCTTGAAAAATGGCGTCATTTTGGATTTTTATGTGGTTGACGTTCTTTAATGAAAAACCTGCTAAAAAGTAATGTGCATGACAAATGTGGGGCTTGTACGACAATTTGCACAACTGTTTCAATTATCTGTCTCACTATCTAGACAAAAAGAGTTAAAGACACTTCAGCATCCAGAGTCATAGTCGGCAGTGTTTTTAAGGCAGGCACAGTGGCACAATGATCTTAAAAAGGTTCATGAAGACCAGTTTGGAGACCTTATGAATTGAAGCTCTTCTTCTCCTGTACAGGTAAGCAACAACATTTCCTTCTTCGTGTATTAACACATGATGGTATCGCTTTGCTCAGTGTGTTTGCACGTAGCACGTTTGTTTGCCTATGAAGTGGGTGGAGGGTAAAAGCCAGAGGGAGTTGAGGCTCGTGATACAGTTTGATACAGCCTGTGCACAACTGCAGACCTTGCAGCGAAACAATTTTGCTTTTTAACCCTTCGATATAAAAATGCGTACTTGACCAAGTTTAACAAGGATCTCTGCAGATAACACCTTAGGTAATGATTTACTGGAACTCCAACGGGTGAAAACTGGGTTGGGCAGGACTTGCCTTGCATCCTCTCGCTAAGAGAAAAGGAGGAAGCATTAATACTTGCACATATCTAACCTAAATA
Source organism: Pseudomugil tenellus (assembly GCA_037177515.1). NCBI lineage: Eukaryota > Metazoa > Chordata > Actinopteri > Atheriniformes > Pseudomugilidae > Pseudomugil > Pseudomugil tenellus. The sequence goes on from JBAMHX010000011.1 coordinate 26,568,925, forward strand.
AGTAGTGAACTGAAAGCGAATCAGAAAGCTGGAACCATTTATGGGACAAAGACGTGCACATGCTGTGGAAGGAAGGGAGTGCAGAAGAAACAAATCTAAAATACACAGCAAATAAACACAAACTGAAAGATGTGGAGCAGGCAGGAGGTGGTATACGCCATTTCAAAAAACAGCAGTGACACAAATGCACCATTTTTTTTCCTTTCTTAATTTCATCCAGTGCAAAAGACACAAAAATGACAAAAAGAAAAAGTTATTGTACAGACAGAAAAGTAAAATTGAGGTAGGAAACTGCAGTCCAGAATGTGGCAGGCTTGGGGTGGAAGGATGCCAGTACAACACCCTCGCTAGACTCTTCTAGCTGTCCCACATTCCTCAGCCCCAGCAGATGTTCATATACAGTATCTGTTCTTGGATGAAGCACACTTTGCACTAAATCTTCTGCCACACAAATAAGCAGAATTAAGTATGTCTACTTTCTACTCATATTAGAATAACTGGGTCAAATCTAATTCAGCAAGGGAACAGTTAGCCACATTGGTCCTGCAAATTGAAAAGCGGTGTTATGGATTGCTAAAACATTGTGTCCCATGCATATTGTATAACCAGGCCTCAAAGTGCCTCCCTCCATGCATACAACTGAGAACCATTTGCATAAGAGCCATGACAGCTTGCCAACTCTCACAGCAAAGACCCAAGAAAGACTCATAGGAGGAGGTCCAAGTCACATCCTGCCCAGTGATTTATAGCCGGTTTTCTGGCACAATTAATTGAAATGATAGGAATGGTGTGAATAATAACTGTAAGCTAGACTGCATGAGAATTAATGGCAACAAAACCACTGAACAATGATATAGATGCCATCTTATCCGAGTCTCACAAATTAGCTATGTAAGCAGGAATAAGAGCATTCAACAAAATGCATGCACGTATGTGTTTATAGGGTCATTTTTGACCCAGTTGAGCAGAACTTTGTTCTTGGGAGCTCCAAGGAGCGTTGTGTGATTGGTTGAACATTTGAGGAGGGTGGGGTTAATGTGGAAAAGCAGGATTATCAGCATTTTGACATTTTGCCTGTGGTGACATGCCAATCCCATGTCAGGTGTCTGTATTTAATGGTGCATTCATCTGAATGAATCTGTGAACAACAACTGAAGTCTTATCAGCATTTTGGTCTGAAGCAAGGTTGAGTCGATGGTGTTAATTAATAGCTGATTGGAGAGAAAGCACAAAATGGATCAAAAATATATAGAATTTAACCCTAACAAGCGCCTTCTCGCGACTTTTTAAATCTGAATGTTTATTGCCAAAGACGTCTCCTGAAAGATGATCCCTAATGCTGCAAAACATTGGCCGCATGAGGCTCTCGGCTGTAACAATGGCTGCAAGCCAGGATTTTATCATGTGCACAATCCCCGCCTCCAAATTATCAGGTCAATTGTTCATTTGACATAGAAACACAGACATTGCTCCCTGCAGTGATCCCCGCCCCGTTTTACAGAACAGATCCGACAGAAACAAACTTTTTTCTTGTTCTTGTGGCCTTGAAGGATAAAAGGAAGTTCTTGCTTCTCGTGGAGTAAAAAAGAAGCTCGAGACTGCAGCTAACAGTCCTTCTTCCCGCCTGGCAGAAACACACTATGAGCAGCGTGAGAAAGCAGACCAAATTCACCAGCTGCAGCTCAACTTTGATAAAATCATTCGCTGTTGGAGAAGCAGCTTAATATTCAGACAGCTCGGTTAAGGTATCGGTTGCAGTATCCGTCATTTCAACCCCCCCTTTTCTCTGACTATCTAACAGGAACCGAGGAACCGTGAGTGACAGCTGAGCAGTCCGTCCACACGGCTACAAATATGTAAACTTAATGTTAAGGCATTCCTAAAAGTATCTGAAATCCTGCTTTAAAGTAGGGTATCCAGCACAAAGCTGAATTACAAGGAACACAATTACTTTTCATGTCCTTTAATACAACAGATAGACAGGAAGTCAGGAAGTAAAGGCATGTGTTAATTAGATGATACTCATTAATCACTATATGAAGCTCAAAACTGCAAATCACAAGACATATTTACTCAGTAGTACGACAGAACACCATCATTTTCTGGCATTATAAAACATTTTCTTTTGCTGTTCCATACCTTGCCCACAAAAATCAATATTAACTTTATCTCAATATTAACTTTATCTCAGTGTCTTCAGCACAAGTATTAGACCAAGATGTGTTTATTTTAGTACCAGAGTGACACTGTGGGAAAAGCAAAGACATGCGAGCAGCATGTGTTTTAAAGTAGGGCTGCACAATTAATCGTTAAAAAAATCGTGATCTCAATTCACACTTTTATGCAATCTCATTTCCAAATGAAAACTATTTTTTTAAAAAAGAAAAAAAGACCATGATTACCATGATTTTGATCAGGAACATCATCTGTATAAAACAAGCGCTGCCTTTTTCTCTCAACAAATGAACAGCAGAAAATGATTGAAAGGTTGCATAGGTAAAAGAAGAGAAAAGTGACATTTATTGTTTTCATATTTAGTGTCAGCTGTTGCGAAGTTGATTTGCCGGTGATTTGTGCAATAAATACGTTTGGGGAAAAATCGTGAGAGAATCATGATCTCAATTCTTGGCAAAAAAAATTGTGATTCTCATTCTACCCAGAATTGTGCAGCCCTAGTTTAAAGACCATCCTTTTTCATATTATTATTATCTAATTTCGACGACAACCACTCAGTTTCTGTTGGAAGCAATTATAACCCACCAACTCTCAGCTGTCCGTCACTCTAATCAGACGAAACTATCATAAACACATTCACACACGAGGGGGGAGCTAGATTTCCCAAAGATTTGATTCTGGGTGGGGTATCACTTTAAGAGCTAATTCAGGCGATAAGGCCATGTCATGGAAACCAGCCCACTTCTGAAACCCAAGGTCCTCCTGAAAGGTTAAAGCAATGCTTACTTTCTCGGAGCTGCTTGGCTTGGACAGCAAGAACTGGGAGTCACAAGTTTCCGCTGAGTGTAACACAACTGTGTCACTTTTTCCTCCCACACAAGTATTTTATTAGGTAAACACAGTCTGCAGTCTCCTAAACTCCTGACACAATAAACTTCCTTAAGCTTCAAAGATGTGATGTTATATAAAAAAGAATAGACTGATTTGTTTGCAGATGACCTGAAAACAGCAGCAACACGGCAAAAAAATAAAACTAATCCTACCAACAGAGCATCATAATTCCCCCCCAAAAGGGGCTCTATCAAGCCGATGACGTGATTAAACCTCCTTATTTTATAATAAAACTGTGTAGAAACTGTGTCAGAAACTTACAACCCCCCTGATTTAAACTCAAAACAAATGCTGAAGCTTTTCCATTGAAACTGCAGATTATCAGCATTTAAAACAAAGGTGACGATGACAGAAGTGTTGTGTTGCGGGTAACAAGCAAAACTGGAGATCCTGCAAATACACATTTAACAAATCATAGATAACATGGATTAACTCTCAAAAAATGATTCAAGTGAACTGAAAAGATGTGCAAGAGGTTATGGAGTGCAGAGGTGTTAGCTGTGCTACAAACAGAGCAGAGTGAAAAATCTTTGGATATATGCTCTAGACATTAGCAAGCTATCCCGGAAATTTGGTCCAAGTCAAGGTCAAAGGTTTATCTGCAAAGCTTAAATCTGTTTGTTGCAAGCAAACCTAAATTAGCTAATACAGAAATTAAATGATAAGACACATAGCCTTTTCATAAAACCTTTTACGCTCTTCAAGCTGGGACTGATGCGTCTTTGTTGCGCCTCAGTGTCATATAAAGTACAAGATAAAAGAGAAGGACAAGGTTGTTGTGCCACCTCTGAGCCAGGAAGGGAGGTAGCAACAGAGACGCTACGTATGCAAGGACACGGCAGCATCATGGATCACCGTCCTCTAACCTATGACACTGATGATGTGTGCAGGCGCACAGCAACATGTGGATGAATCTCCTGCTCAGCTAGCGTGAATTATCACAGAGAAATAGGAAGAAGTTAGTAGATGTAGCAGATACATGAAAGGGCTTAAGACATTTTGTTGTGTCACTTTTGTGGATACCCAGTCAAGCCGCATGCTTGACATAAACGCATATTATTGACGCATATGATGTTTTAACACTAAGTTTATGGGTTTATTCACATCAGGATAGTCCAGAAAACTTTGCTCGATTGGTGGGGAATTCTGAAATATTTAGCTTTTGGTTTACTTTCACACTGCCCGTCCTTTGAGCAGACCAAACCGTGTGGACGACAGTATTTCCTGAAATGACCACAAACCAAGAAGGAACAAAAAGCAGAAGAAAAATGTTGTCTTATTCACCACAAGCAAACATAAGAGCAAAATCAGATGTAACTATCTGGTTTTCTGTTTTACTTTAAAGCAGTTTTCACAGGAAGCAGTTGGTCTACATCACGTTCTTTTGCTTTCACACGATAAGTGCAACAAGGTTCAAAAGTAAAACATGAACCCGTTAGCAGGCAGACCGGAGTTTGGTCCAAAACAAGAGCTCGGATGAGCCTTCAGAATGTCTTCCCAATGAATGACACCACACCAGGTTTGATTAAGCGTGATTGTGCCTCCAGTAATTATTTTTTATTTGTTTTCATAAGTTTTGTTAACAATTACGCAACAAATTAAGTGACCAATAATGAAACAACCACAGAAAAGAACACAAGAAAACATCAAGCCCACAGTGTGCAGCTAGAAAAAGGTAAAATCTCATAGATGCAAGTTTGTTTGTTTGTTTGTTTTTTTTACAAAAACAATGCATACACATGATAACAGTGTTTTGGTATAATCTAGATTATCTACAGTTGTTGTGTGTATAAGACAATAGAAGTCTTTATTTAATGAAAAGGGGGATATTTCTGCTTTTCTTCATACAGGCCCCTTCAGCACTGTGAAAATGAACAAAAATCTGCAGGAGGCAGGAATCTTGGCACAATGGAGACTGCTAAAAGGGATTCTGCTCTCTGGGGACCGAGAGATAGATCCAGAATGGAGCTGAATTAGCCTAGATGTTAGGGAACGCTTTTATATCTTAGGGGAAATGGACAGGTGCTGAGCCGCTAGTAAACTCTGGAGTGGGACAGGTCCACTGCACGGACAACAGACAGAAGCTTTCTAGACATTTTATCTGCATTTTGTTTGGGGGTTTATGGTAAACAGACTGAAGAAGAGGAAAGAGGACATGTAAAAATATCCACAGCAACACAAAAGTGATTAATACACTTGGACAACCTGGACTGCTTTCAGCGTTCCCTTTAATCAAATTAAATCAGCCTATAGTTTAATATGTTGTTTTTTGAGTATCCATCTTAATTCAGTGTGAAAGTTGGGACATTTGTTCCTCTTTTCCTGCTAAAAAAACACACATGAAAACATAAAAGAACTAACCACCAAACCCGGAAAGTCACTCAAACAGATCTTTATATTTTCTCCCTGCCTCATTTACTTCTCCTCTTTCCTTAGTTGTCATTCACAGCAGAGCAAAGCCACAGTTCTACTTGATAGGCTTAGGGCCCAACACCATTATATATCCCCACCTGATTAGGGCAAGGCAGTCGGACACATGCCGTGACCAGACTTTAGGTTCGCCAATACTGTTTAGAAAATGTAATAAATGTTTGATATAAAATATTAAGACTCTGAAAGAAACGCATGAGAACGATTGTATTTAGGGCAGCTTGTGAAAAATTCAATATGCAAATAGGAGTACTGTCTGTTGTTAACGATTTAATGGCCCAGTTTCAATGATCATGCAATATTCATGACCTTCAAACACTTTCTCTGTTACTGTTGCTGTTATTGACACCATGTGCAGCGCAAGCTTTCTGCAGTCGATCAATATTGGAGGAATTTTGGTCCAACACAAATCATAACGCCAGGTTTTAGTCTTTTTCCACAATGTGCAAAACGAGGTCAAGTGAAAGTCCATGAAGCTGATAAAGCACGTAAAGCAACAGCGCAAGTATGTGCAAGTCTTTAGCAGAAGGCGCAGACTAGAAGACAGCATGATTAACCATCTTTTCTCGCTCTGCTGCAATTTCCCAGGTACCGCCTGGCATCTCACTTCTCACTCTCAAACATTTCCTCCTGTGCCTGCATACTTCCAATTTTCTTTTTTTGATCTTTTTCTTTCAGTAAGGCTTGCAACTATGAACTAAACTGTACTTTTATGTTTCATGTCTATTTAGGTACAACCCTGCATAATGCCAGAGAATGAAACATGATGAGCTCAACCGTTTTTACCTAATGTGCATGAAGTATAAACGATAAACCTCCACATTTACTCCATTTAATCAAAGCACAACAGCACAAGAACAGCCTGACGTACGTTCAGCTATGAAGCAAAACAAGGGCTGCCATTATAATATTAATGACTAATGAAAAAACATATATGAGCTCAATCATACTTTATTCCTTCTCATTATAAGACCTCTTTATTGCTCTTTTAAGTGAACTTAGCCTAAAAAGAAATATTCTCATACACATTTTGCTCTCATCCCTGTGTGTTTATGAGGTGCAGGATTAAGCAATTAACATTACATGTTAATACCAAGAGGCAATTTAGATTACATGCAAACATTAAACCATTCATCATGTATACATATTCTAACATTTACTCCTCACTCATACCTTAGTAAATAGTAATTTAGCTTTTTCAGATCCTCATACTACTAATGTAACTTCATACAACTGATGCAATACGGCCTTTACAATAGCTAACTTCCCTTTTAATTTTTAACCAAACGTTGTATTTCTGTAAAAGACATGTCAGAAGAGTAATAAAAGCAACTCAATATGGAGGCTCAGAGGAAAACTAGTTTAAAACCTTAAATCCTTTTTTATATTATTGTTTTTATTTCCTGCAATTGCACATGAAGGATATTTAATGTCTACATTCTGTATTTCTTTTCTGCAACACACTGCAAAGAATATAAAACCGTAGAAAATGGAAATCTTCCTCTGATTAATGGAGGTTGTTTGGAAGTAAAAAAAAAAAAAAAAACTACGGTTATTTTCCGATAAAGGCTGTTATCGCGTGCAGCGTTATCTCGTTCAGTTTGCCTCTGTTTACCAGTATGTGTAATATAATACACCTAATGTACATGATAGCAGTGAAGTAAACCGTGTAAATATATATTTTTATTTAAAAAAACACCAAGACTTGCCCTTGTTTATCACAGCCACCGTGGGAATCGACGAGGCTCATGGTTGCTATGCAAACGGTGACAGCAAACCTACATCCGCATGGGGGGGTCTTCCCCGCTAACGTGGGGGAATGAGGGTTTATTTGGGGTAGCGAGCTAGAAACGGTAGCCTTTACCCAATTACACGGCAAACCAAACACACACAGATGACGTTACACCCACCAAATTCATCCAAACACAGCGAAGATAACACATCCAAACCCCGTTCCGTGTAACGGTGATCGCAGCTCCGCTAGCTAGCATAAGTTAGCATTTAAAAACATACGTTTGTTAAATAAAAAACAAGTAACTAAAAATAGCAAGTTGACCGCTCGATGTGTTGTGGTGAAGCAGCAGAACATGAAAACTTACTCTTTGTCGATCAAGACAGCGCTCGGATAGTCCCACGGCTTTCTTCCCAGTCCAGTGACATAGCAGGGGCTGTGGGAGACAGCTGGGTGGTGGAAAACTGTTGGAGGCTACGGAGGAGAAGTTGCTCCGTTTCAACATGGAGAGTGCGGCGTGGACTGGATCCTCCTGCTGCGGTTCATGTGGCTGCTGCCGTGCAGCGCGCTCTGGCGACACCTGTGGGTAAAGAGGGGTACTACACCTGATGCATGTTGCTGTGATGCATACTGTACAGGTAACAGCGCCATTACTTCCAAATATAATAAACGCTTTTATATATTTAAAAATATATACATTTACTCACAATTATAAAGTATAACTAAGTCCACTAGTTGTCAGAAATAGGTAGAGTTGAATTTATTTAATTTTGTTCACATTAATTATATATATTTGTTCATTTATCAGATCCCCATTAGCTTCTGTCATTTCACAGCAGCTATCATTTCTAGCGTCTCAACAAAATTATCAACGTTATATATCCATTGATTTACCCATTTAGTAGCATGAGGATCACCAGTTACGAGGGTACCTTAACTCCTCGCTACTCCATGCAATTTTGATAATTCAAACTGCCCCTTTTTATGAAAATATCTATTATTTTGGTGCTAAACAGGCTAAACTACATTTATACAAGGACACAATTACAAAGATGCCAAACACAAGGACATTCGCTCAAAGTACCAACTAGCACAATGGCATTAAAACTTTAAATCTCCTCTTTTTAAACCAAGGAATATTAATCATCACAGCTATCTCAGACTAATGTTAAGAAAAAATACCTCAATAGCTCAGTTATAAAGAAACAGTATAATTCCTGCAGAATAAACAGGATTTATTTTAGCTTATTTTTTAAGTTTATATTGTAATTTTGTAAACCTCAAATCTGGTCATCCAATTCCTTCCCACCATTCTGTAATTCATTGTCTTCTATTTTGCAGTTTTCCTCGCTGATTACATGAAAAATCTATCTATCTATCTATCTATCTATCTATCTATCTATCTATCTATCTATCTATCTATCTATCTATCTATC
>JBAMHX010000011.1:26577688-26593572 GCA_037177515.1 Pseudomugil tenellus
TATCTATCTATCTATCTATCTATCTATCTATCTATCTATCTATCTATCTATCTATCTATCTATCTATCTATCTAAATATATATCTCAAGAAAAATTGTTATCTGAAAGTAAATTATTAGTGCTGAATCTTGGTGATGTACAGCTACTTTTTTGCTATTTCAGTATTGCTGTTTTCTTGTTAACAGTAGCTATTTAAGAAGCATATAAGGTCAAATGTTCCCAGAATTTAAAGTCCTGCATAAAATGTTATTTCTAACATTTCCCGCTCCCATGCCTGTTTCAGTGAATGCCAACACAAAATTCCACTATTGAGGAATTTTTTTCCTTTAAATTCTACTGTTTTGTATTTGGCAACAAACTTCAGGCCTAAATGACTTTACCTTGAGACAAATGTGACTATTAATTTGAAAAATACTGTTTATAACTTGTATAGATAAAAACTACGCATTTACAGCTAAGCAGACATAAATCCTTGTTAGTAATTTCTATGGTAATAAGTTCAGGTGAATTTTATTAGGTTTCTATTAACCTGATATTCACCTTAATTTAGCATTGGAGGATTGGAAAGGACTCATCATTCAGCCCCCTCCTTGTGTACCTTTTATTGAACCTCTCAGCAGAGAAAACAAGAAAGAGGCCTTGAAATGCCAAATCTATTTATAAATCCAACTTGTGGATGTGAGAGACATAAAACAAGGATGACACAGAGGAGTAGAGGAATGGAGAAAAAGTGGTGAGGGCTCACTGAAGCTGACGTTCTGGCACAGCCTTATATAAACCACTGCCACTGCACTGTGTTCAAACTCCATATTGCCCACAAGTCCAAGTGTATAGACCTGCCGCTAACTGTTCAAAGCTATTCCCTAGCAGGAAAGAAAGAGAAATTGCATTATTTATTTGTTTGTTGATAGTATACTTTGGTGCCTGCAACTTCAGAGCTAAATAATGCAGGTTTGCAAGCTCATATATTGCACTTTTTCAGTCTATTTTTAACTCTGAAATTGTTTAAATCATGACTTAGTCAGGAGTGCAGCACATTGTCACATTACCTGTTAAGAATTAGCTTCTAAAGTATTAATACATACATATACACATAAAAAACCTAAGTTTTATTTTATGAATGTAAAGAACTGCACAAACACCATAATATTGTGGAAATAAAGCTTTAATTATACTGAAGCTGATGGATTCTTGTAGAGGAAATTGTGGCTGTAATGCATAAACATCTTTGATCCCATTTCATTCACAAAGTGAAAGATATACATGTTAAATCCTAGATCTTTTAGTATAATTGCATTGAACCAGCAAGCACTTCAGAAAGCATTTAAAAAAATCCTAAACCTGTTTTCTTTTCCTATTTGTATGAAAAAAAACAAATACAAGGAATTCCAACCATGAGTTAAATAAACACAAGTTTACAATTCTAAACAATTGTATCTAAAAACGTACCTGCCTCATGGAAAATTCTACTCTGTCGAAGCTAAAAATAATGCTATGCCTCACTGGCGACATCACAGGAAATGACCATAGATGGATCAGATATATAGCAGGAAGTTACACAGTATTACAGTTTCTGTGAAGAATGTACAGTGCAGAAAAGACAGACATCAATAAAACAGAACAATAAAAGTGGCTTCTAAAGTTTTGACAGAATGTTTTTTTTCATTCTTTTTAAACACAATAACAAGTAAATCTTCAACTTGTATTAAGTTCCTGAGCTGCAGCAGTTAAATGATGGGAGGAAAACATCACGTTTTATAAGATACTGGCTAAAATGCATCTAACACTACTGATAAAAATAATCTTTTCTTTAAAGTGGACAGTGTGGAACACAAATGCATCCAGTGCATTATTAACATTGCAGTGCATTTAAATAAAAATATTATAAGACTCTTAAAAATACATTGCACAAATATACTGACTTACTGTTTCTAATGCAAAAACAAAGTCTATATTTAACAGCTCCTGTAATATCATAAGGCCCCTATTTATCTAAAAGAAAGAAACAATGCCCCTACTGGTGGCAAAACATACACGCTCTTTAAAGGCATAGTATTTAAACAGTATTTGTTTGGTACAAATCAGTTTTTCTTCATCAAAAGTGTAAAAATATCTATAGCATTTAAAAAACTACCTGAGACAAACAATTAATCTACAATAATTCACATACAGTAGAAAGCAATCAGAAATTTAAAACCTACTGTGCAATACAAAATGTTGCTTTTGCAGAACAGAGTTAAAGGCAGAAGTATATATTACCCACAAGTTTTTGGTCAGTGAGTTTATCCACTATTGTATCTTTACATAGTTCCTTCATATTCAAATATTCCACTTTTTAAAACAAATAAATATAACAAATTAGATGTTTAAATCCTGAATGTTGGCAGATTTTCTCTAAAAGATTTTATAAAAAAATAATAATACACAGTCTGTTAAAATCATTCCCTTCATACACATCTGCACAGTTTCTTGCGTAAAGTAAGAAGCTGGAATGATGGTCTGGAAAACTTCATGTATCTTGTTTATCTATTTTTTGGGAAGCGTTGTTTTCTTTCTACATTCTCATATATTGAGATTGCTTCTGTGTTTTGGTAGATTAGATCCACATTGGTCCCAGTTCTCGACCGGATGACGTCCAAGGCACACTGGTTTAGGAAGACATACTGGTCCTGTAGATGTGTCAAACACAAAACATTATCAAGTTTCCATAATCGCTTCAAAGAAAAATAACCACAGGAGTTGTGAATGTTTGCTACCTCTGTCTGCACCATGAGGGGTCGGTGCATTCGCAAGTCATAAACAATGCCAAACACGTCCACAATGTTTTCCCTTTCGATCTGGAAGATCAGGCGGTCGATGGCTATGAAGGTGCCTGTTCGGCCCACACCGGCACTGACGGAACAAGAAGGATCAGGGTGAAGATCAGGCGTTTTGTCTTCTCTGAAGCACTCGTATGGGGTTAAATGTGGAAATGGGCGTGTTTGCTTTGTGTGTTTTGTCAGACCTGCAGTGAACCACAGTGGGTGAGTTTCTGGAGTACTGGTTCATGTGTTCTCTGACCAGGTGCCGGAAGTTGATGAGGAGCTCTGTAGTTTCGGGCACCCCGTGATCGGGCCACGCTGTGAAGTGGAAGTGACGGACTGAACGGGTCTCTGCTGTTTTCACCTGGGAAAAAAAAAAAAAACATTTGGGAAAACCTGTATGAGCACTGGAGACCAGTTCCATGGCTCATGGAAGTGGAGCTCAGAAGTTTAGGAAACGGTTTCATGCTTTTACTTTTACCAATGAACAACTGGGCAAAAAAGTCCCATTTTGTAAATATGAAGAGGTCAAAATGATATAAAAAATATTATTTATTAATATTATTAAAATGATTGTTGTATAATCGTCTTTGTGTAATTTCCCAGAGGACAGGAAACCAGTATCACTGGGTGTACAACAAGGCTTTGGATAAGGTTTCTAAGAAAGAGCGATGCAAAATGAAAATGTATCAAATTTGATGAAAAGTTTTGTTTTCTTTTATTCTAATGAGCATATGAGACACCACCAGTCAAATGTTTGTGCACATTTACTGGAAAACTTTTGACTGGTACTGTAAATCCTGGGAGGATCACTCTGGCCTACTTTTGATGCTTTGTGTGACTCACAAGGATCAATCCATGGTTCCATGCTTGCTCCTTAGAGCCTATTTTTCTCATGTTTTTACTACCTGCGGGTGTGAAGTTTGTAAAGCGAGTTGGAGAGGATGGGCAATGAACTGATCATATGATGATCTCTCAGGTTTGTCTGACCAGAAAGGTTGCGTTTAAACTCAACCTTAGAGGTCCAACTCAAGTCTCTGCAGCATGTTTTACGTTCATGTGATGAGCTACTTTATTGCGAGTGAAGTAAAAAATTCCGACTTGGCTTGAGAAACCCACCTCAGTTACAGATTTGGGAGTCTGTTTGAATGTTTTTAGGCTTAGAAATAGAGCCTTATCCATCTTTGTAACCTGTTCTTGCTGAGACAGATTTTGTCTCATACTGATGTATAAAATCACTCGTACAAACACATTTACAAGAGGCAGGCTGGTGGGAAAATAAGCCTTATTAATTAATAAATAGACAAGCAAACTTATGCAGCTCTGCAAGAAAATTAAAGCACATTTTAAAAGAAACTTCCATCAACAAGACTATGAAGGAAAAAGCAACATTCAAGGACAAGTTAGTGAAAGATTAACAGTAAGCAGTGGAAACTACAGGTCTAAATACTGCAGGGACAATCAGGTAGCCACTGTGGACTGATTGGAGAAGTGGGAGTGAGGTGGGTGTTGAGAGAAGAATGAAAAACACTGGAGACCTCAAATGGAAGTCAGTAACTTTAATCATTTATGTTTTTTCCTTATTGCACACTTTAATACTTACATTTTTTATGTTAAAGTCCCTGATGGTCCAGTCATCAAGTGGTATTTCAGAGATTGTTGTTACTGTGATATCTTCAAAGTTCTTGGTGCGAGGACTCCAGTACTGCTCGCATTTAACCTGAAAAAGGGGAAGGTGACAATTCAGCTGTAACAAAGTGGAACAAGTTAAAAAAAATGGCACAGATCTTTATTTAAACTGTAGTCAGAAACACTGGAGCATTTGCTGCCATGTGTTGACACATGGCAAAAAAATCTTAGCTGCTGCCGGTAATTGTTTGTGTTGATACTCACTCGTCCTTGTTCGTTACACCGTGTAAGCATGACCAGAGTGTGCACGTTCTTCTCCCAGATCATCCTCCAGAACTCGTTGACTGTGGTGGGCAAAGGCCCCTGAGCTGCAATAAACTCCTTCCTGGAGAGGTAACCCTGTCCGACAGATCACCAAACCAACCATAGAGAACATTCAAACAGATTCTCACACATGAATGAAGGTGATAAGTTTGACATGCAATGTCATCAAGCACTAAAGGAATAAATAGTTCTATTGTAGGTGTGTTACAAAATCCCTATATAGAAGATAATCAGAACAATGACATAATGAAATATTGATATTGTACATATTTATCTATTTTCCTGCTTATTCTCAGCAAAATAAAGAAAATCAAAGTTTAATTAATAAATATTATTTTTGCGAAATTTTTAAAAGACAAATTTAAATCACACCATGAATAATTGCTATGTATGTTGAGCATCTAAGCATAATTAAGCATACATAATTTATTTTTATCAATCATGTAAAAATATATAATGTTTCTATGGCATTACTAATAATTATTTTTACATCATAGGATAAAAAGTGTGACTCAAAGTCTAGGGATGAAAGAAGGTTAAAGTTCCTTGACTTGAAATAAAGTAAATAGAAATATATTACTTTATATTACTTCATTTCTAAAAATACACTACAAAGACAAGATATTTCAAGTTGAAACCGATAAACTTGCTTGTTCTTTATTACAAATAAGTTAATTTTAAAAAAGTTGTACAAGAGTAACATGAGACTTTGAAAATTGAGGGTTGCTAAATCATGTTGACCACTCAAAGCGGTTTACACTACATAGTACACATTTACCCATTCACACCCCGATAGGCTCATCGGGGGGCAAATTATGGTTCAGTGTCGTGCCCAAGGACACTTAGACATGTAGTCATGGAAAACCTGGAATCAATCTCACAACTTTCTGGTTGAAAGATGACTGCTTTTCCTCCTGAGCTACAGCCGCCCGTCAAAAAAAGGGATAGTTTTACAGATTACAGTTTAATTGGAAACAGGTGAGCGCCATGGTTGGGTATAAAAGGAGCATCTATGAAAGCCTCAGTAGTAAGGATGGAGTCAGTTCATCAGAAATAGTCCAACAGTTTAAGAACATTTGTCAACACATAACTGCAGGAATTTGGAGTTTTCATCCTCTACAGTCCATAATATCACCAAAACAACCCTAACATTTGGAGAAATCTCTGTATGTTAGAAACAAGGCAGCAAAACAACACTGGAGACTTATGACCGGCAATCCCTCGGAGCTGCATTAAAAACCAACATAATTGTGTGAAGGTTATCACTGCATGGGCTCTGCAACACTTCAGAAAACTATCGTTAGCTACCACAGTTCATCGCTAGATGTACGCATGCAAGTTAAAACTCTACCAAGCAAAACAAAAGCTATTTACAAGCCTTCCTCAACTTTCCCAGTCTTTATCTGCCACAGTTCCAGCTTTCATTAGCATGTTGCAGGCATCAAATTAAAAATGAATGAAAATTTGCCCCAAAAAGCCAATAAAGTTTATTTGATTAAATATGAAATATCTTATCTGATCTTATCTGCTTCACATTGCCACTCCATCCCGTACTCTCAGGTCATCTTCCTCCATTCACTTTGATGTTCCCTCTGCCCATCTAACCACCATGGGTAGGAGAACCTTCAGTCGCTCTGCTCCCCAGCTTTGGAACACACTCCCATCTCAGCTTCGTAACAATGAATCTCTTCCTTCATACAAATCTGAACTTAAAACCCATCTGTTTAAACTGACCTATGCACATTAACCTTTTAACTGTCTTCATTGTGTTGTTTTCATTTTTATGTTTTTAATTATTATATTCTAATGTAACTTTTTATGTAAGGTGACCTTCTACATCACATGTAGTAGGAAGTTTACTGAATTAAAGCAATGACTGAGGCAGAGAGCTGTTTAATGAGAGTGAGTACGCACCGGCATGTAGTTAGCATTGATGTAGTCATCATATGGACTTCCATGGACAATAGAAAGTTTCACCCTTGACGAATCATCTAGAAGGTAAAAGAGTGTAAATGGAAGATAAGTAATGCTGGTTTGATACTCTGAATGAATGAGAGGTTGGGGTTAATGCTTGAAGAATGAGGAGTGTTAGCATTGAAAGCGTCAGAACTGAATTTCTGCAAAGTGACTTACAAGGAAGCACGTTGTTGTAGCGGTTTTTAGGCTTGTTCTCTATAGACAGAGCATACATTTTTGCCTGACCGGTGCCAATAGGCTTCAAGTCCTTTAAAAGAAAAAAAGTAGTGTTTTTATAGAATTAATAATATGTTTTTTTTTAACTGATATCAAAACAGATTTACACCTGACTGTCAGCTTGTCTCATCAGCTAATCTCATCTTCAAATTCATGTAATTGCAGAATCACAAGTGATTCTCAGATGTTTTCAAATGTTATGAAGTTATGTAGATAACAACCTTTTTTAAAAAAAACTGCTGGATATAATTTGGTAAATTCATAAATATAAAGTTTATGTTTCACCTCAAATTCTTCTGCAAAGCCACAGTTTGAGTCGGCTCTCTGCTTCTTGTTGTAAGCCTCAAAGTCCTCAACCCTCACAGCCAGACTTCTGCTCAAAGTATGGAGATAAATTATGTTTTTAATCACAAAAATCACAAAGAATTTAGTAATACTTAAGATAAGATTAAAATACTTACACTTTAGCTCTAGAAAAATAAAGAAGAAAAAATAATTACTTTAAGTCACCACCAGTTAAATTTACAAATGCCAGCAGTATAATGTGGTAAAAATGTAAAACTTACCTCATGGACTGAATGTGGATGTCAGGTGCCTCCTTTTTGGATACTCTGCAGGACATTATGTCATCAGGATAGAGTTTGTATCTATTTAAGATATCTTAATTTTCTTTTTTTAATCATTGAAGACTGTAACAAACCTTTTCCAGTAGATGATGAAGCCCACGAGGATGATAAAGAGAGCTCCAAAAACTCCCAGTGTTGCTCCAACAGCAATTAAAGTTTTATCTAAAATGTTTACATAAACCATGATTGGTCACTGTTTCATACGTTATATACATGCATATGCTTTTTTTTTGTTCTGGAAAATGGTACCTGTGGGCTTGCTGTAAAGTGTAAAAGTGTCACTGAATTGTGTTATGGTGCTTAATGATCGTTTGCTGTTCACAACGCTGTTATCCAAATACAAACTGGTGAAAAGCACAACAGCATACCTACAGGACAAAACACACCACATCAGTTTAGAGATTTCCAATCATCTTACTAAACCAAACTCTTACATTTTAATAAACTACTTTTCAGAATGTGTTATTATCTTGAAAACTGTGTCCAACATGTTAATAAATTAATTCAACACAAAGTTAACGAAAAACGAGAAAACAAATTGCTTTGTTTAAAAACAAAATGTGATTTTCTTACTGATAAGATTCACCGGGTGTTAGAGGACCATTACTGTAGCCCTCCCACTTTGTGTCGTTTCCTACTCTAATGCTAAAGCTGCTGTCCCGATTGCTGCGTGACGAAATGATGGGTGTAACTGTTGCCAGGTAGGCTCCGGTAGAGTTTTTTCTCCAATCTTCATAATTTCGTTCCAAATATGCCAAATTACGGTCATCTAAGGAAACAAATATTTATTTAGTACTTCATCTATTTACTTACTTTAGAAACCTCTTTTAATAAATTATACATATAAAATCATGTTTATTTACTATGAGCCTGTTTACATGACCACTGAAATCAGATATCTGGCAGTAATCAGATTACTCTAACAATCTGGTCTGACGCATCTAAATGCACTTCTAAAATATGTTATTTTAAAGATCCATGTTCGTTATTGGATCAGTTTCAGAGGTGCTTGCATTTCGACATCACTTCCTGTTATTTTCAAAATATGGCTCCATGTTGGATATAGTGGTGACTGTGGTCTTAGCATGTGAGTGATAATGATTATTGATTTTTTATAGGTGAATGTAATACATTAGTGGTTCCATCCTCCACAGGGTTCTGCAACATATGCCAATAAAAGAGCCATTTATACCACTTTCCCAACCATAGTTTAGAGCCGCAAAACCTAACTGAACAATACTGCTTTTATGTGTCATGACAACAGAAAATACCAAACCTACACAATAACTATATGATTATTGGATGTCAAGAAACAAAGTTAATGCAAGAACAAGAATAAAAACAAAAAATCTAAAGTGAAAGAAACTGGAGCGACACAGCTCTTTGCACAAAACATTAAATAAGATATATGTTTCCACAAGGCATCACAGTATTGCAGAGGAATCTACATACTGCGATAAAAGATGAGTAAAAGATAAAGACAGATAAAGATAAATGACATCAGGTTTAGCTGTTAACATAAACACTTAAACTATCTGAAAGCTTGTGCATGTAAACAGGCTCATTGTTACACATGTATAAAACAAGATAAATAAACAAATGCTTAGTTTAGCACAGACTGATTAAACACACACACGTCCACATTATGTAAAGAAACATACCTGAATTGCTTTTTCCTCTTACCAGCACACCAACATGCGTGATTGGTCCATTTGTATGATCTAGCAGTCTGTCTTCAATCTGAACTGTGAACGCTTTGGTATCAAATTCACTCACATATGATAGATTTTTACTGTATGGTGGAATGGAAGGTTCTTCCAAAAAGAAAGGAAAATCAAAATTAATAACACTGTTGTACTTGTAGAGGGTTACCATCAGTTGCAGATCTAAAAACCTGCTTATCACTACGGTAACTGACTTACTTGTGATGCCTGTACGGCATGAGAGATTTACAGGTGTACTGGGATATCCACAGCTTTGAGTCATTACGGACACGGTATAGTTTGTATAATGTTTAAGTTTGGTAACATTGTGACTGCAACAGCCGACCACATCTGTGGTGGAATTGGCCTCATTGTCTTCCACCACAACCTTGAAACCAGTGCTCTGACCATCCGGTTCATTCCAGATTAGGGAGAGTTGTGCTACTTCTAAATTTGGTCCATCGCATTTGAGATTTGTCACAAAACTTGCAACTGCAATGAGATAAATAAATGTCAGGATAAAAAACAAGTTTAATATATCACATTACTCTCTATTTGCTATTAAATAAGTTTGCTAGTATTCTTATGATCTTCAGTACTTTAACGTGGGTTCAGTTGTTATTCAAGCTTTTACATGAAACCTGTTTTTTATATCTTTACCTGCAGAATAATTTTGCTTTATCTATTTGTTACATTTTGCATTAAGAAAAATGTGGCAAATCAGTAGGAACACATTTTATACAAATGAAGTTATTATGTCCGTACTTGTACAGATGTTAACTCTTTCAGAGGCCCCCTCCGTTTTATCCAAGTTCATTGAGGTGACAGTAATATTATACAGGCTCCCAGGTTGCAGATCACTGAGGAGATGATTTGTTTCATATGTGGTGTTGCTGTTAATAATCCCATCTGACCCTTTCCAGGTCAGGTTGTAGAAATAGCTGCCCTGACATTCTGGTTTCGTCCAGTTGACTTTAATAGTATTTACCTGAGGAGTGGTGCTTAGAGAGGTGACGCTAAGTGGTCCTAATGGTTGGAAAGAAATGTAAAAATGGAAATGTTAATCAAACCATGCATATAAAAAAGAACAAAAAGTTCATATGCAAATATAAATTCCTTACTTGTTGTGATCGTGTTAATGTTTACACTCTCACTCGTGAAATTCATAGATCCTATAGTCCTCACAGAGATGTTATAGGAAGACCCACAGAACAGGTTGAAAAACGTAAATGTGGTGTTATCTGTAGTCCCTGTAGATATGTTTTGCTCTCCCTGAATTTGTGTGTGATATACGAATAGTGGTTTAGTCATTAGAGGCGCTTCACCCCAACTAAAACCAATGTAGCTGGTTGTCTTTTTCAGGATCTGAACAGGACCAGGTGGGTTAGGAACTGCAAAGACACACGTTTACACTGATGTCAATACTCTGACTTTTACTCACTGTTTATAAAAATTTGCATTTGTGTAAAGTTAGATCAAATTATTTTAGTTTTATACTCACAAGTTGCATTAGTGACAACTTCAGATGACTCGTTAAAAGGTCCGCTACATGTGCTTAATACAACGCCGTAAAGGACTCCGGCTTTCAGGCCAGTGAACAGGAATGAGGTGTTTGTTGGGCTCAGCTTTTCTTCTCTGTTGATATTTATGTAGCTGCTGTTCAGAGTAACTTTATAAAGCTCCACATTTCCCCGAGGCTCGGTCCATGACACCAGGATGGAACTATTGGAGCCCTGGCTGGAGACACTGGGCTGCACCATCTCAGGCTCTGTCAATGTTCAGATGAGGACAATTAAAGCAGGTCAATCCTGACAAGTTGAAAAGAGAAACCACTAATTGATTCTTACTGGTGTACTGAGAGGTGCAGTTTTTCTCCCCTTCAGTGCCATTTTCTGCCGTGACAACAACGCAGACCTTGTAGTCGGTTCCCGGGGTGAGCCCGGAGATTATAATGGTTTCGTTCGACAAGGTGCGGTTCTCGATGCCGCAGCACATTATCACCTGATATTTATAATTATCCCTGTACTCTAATGGTCGTGTCCAACTAATGAAAATAGCAGATGTGTTTAAGGCTTTGGATGTCAACCCTGAGACAGCATGTGGTCCTAAAAACACAAACAGAGTTGCTCATTGTAACACAGCAAGAATTAAGCAATCAGTCAGTTTAGGAAAAGATGTAGAGTACGTACGTGTAATGTAACAAACAGTCCTAGATTCTGCTTTGGTACCATCTGGGGTCTGGGTTGTGACGGTGAAACAGTATTTACTTCCAGAACGAAGATAATAAATAGTTATATTACTATCAGTAGTAATATTTTTTGTCTCTTTCTCAAATGAAGCAAGGTCAGGGCCTTTGACCGTTACTTCATAGGAGTAGTGAGGTTTGTGTTCTCTCTGGTTCCACACCAAAGTCACCGAATGTTCACTGATTTCTGTCTGGGTCAGATTTGTCACTCCAAATGGTCCTGAGAAGGCGAGAAGGTGAGACGCAGTGAGTCAGCAGAGAATATGACAGCTTGACCTGCTGTAGTGGATCTGCTAAAAGGCTTTAAGTACACTGTGTTCTACCCTGTAATGCAAAATATAAAGTGTTTCTAACTAACTGAGGATGCACCAATTTATTCATGTTCTATGCCACTAAATCTAGTTTAGGGTCACAGAGAAGCTGGAGCTTATCCGTGAGATATGCAGGTACATCCTGGACAGGTCACCAGTCTATCTAAGGGCCAACAGAGACTAACAGCAAATTAATCTAACATGAACCTTTTTGGGCAGTTGGAGAAGTCCAAAAAAACCAATGAGACCCCACACAAAAACATGCAAATCCCAGATGGAAATGACCCAGTTTGAACCCCCTTCCCAGCTGAGGGTCAAATCGATGACCTTTCTCCTCTGATGTACAAATACTTACTGTTTAATACATGTTGATATGACATCTTAGTACAGTTCACTGATATGGAGTTAAATACAATCGCGTGTGTGATTTATCAGCAATCAGCTGGGTCATCCAGCAGCCATCCTCTGAATTTAATGCTGAAAAACTGTCAGAATATCCATAAATCTTAATAATTATGGAATATAATGTGGTTTTTGGGTGATCTGGTTTACCACTATGATAACGTACCTGCAAGCCCAAAATCAGCTTCTCTCGCTGAGATAATTCCAAACACAGGTTTTGAAAGAAGAAATAAGGACTAACTTTGTGTGTTTTTACACACATTAGCTTCACACAATCTCTTTTAAATTAACTCGATCACACATAATATCAGATCGATACCCAAAAATGGCATCAGTAGCAGTGCAGCCCTAATTATAAAATCATAAATCGATATGTACATACAGTACATATAGTATGTACTGTATGTGTGTACATACAGTATACAGTACATACGAGTGAAAATGTGTGAAAATTACATATCAAAGAGTCTTTGGGCAAGACAGTTGCCCCCCGATGTAGGGTGTGAGTGTGTGTATTTGTCAAAATATGTTACTGTGAGCTGTTGCTGAAACTATATTACAGTGATCATAGTAATAATATCATCGTAATAAAATAAATACCCTTTAAGTAGATTACTTAATTAGAAAAAAATTAAAAACGTAATGCATTTCATACAGTTAGAGAAGATTACGTTTTTTCTTTACCACTGGTACTCAGTAAAAAAGAAAAGGACTCAATGTCTAAAATAATAACCCATAAAATATTAAATGTCCTAAAGAAGGTTGATTTTATCCAAAGTAACAGCTTTTGTGTATTTGTTTTTAGTATTTAAGTGACTTACGTGTATAGCTTTGGACTGTCACTTCTGTGCTTATATATCCCAACACGCCAACGGTAACTACAGAGAAGTTGTTGATGCTTCCTGATTGCAGATGAGTCAGCAGGTACCAGTTGTTTCTGGTCTGATTAGGTGCTCTGATGCCGCCACTGGATATGGTGAAGTTATACTGATTATGGGCCATGTTCTGTGGAGGTTGCCAGGTGAAATTGATGGCGTCTACAAACTGAGAGTCCACCGTGATGGGGCCAGGGGGGTTGGGAACTTCATAGATGAAGGAATACAGGAATCACATCAGTAAAATGAAAACATGGTGGACAAAGTGCGAATCACCAGCTACAGTGTTGATGTCACTCACAAGTTGCATTGCAGACGGTCTGGTTGTTATTCGCTGATCCGCTCACAGTGAACACGTTCACACAGTAATAGACTCCTGGTGTCAGGTCCTTAAAAACATAGGTTTCAGTCGTGTTGCTGAGACTTGTGTTTTGCACTAACTGCTTGTCTGTGTAGAGCTCGACGATGTACGATGACACCTGCCCAGGTGCCTTTGCCCAGTTCACCGTCAGGCTGGTCGTTGTTCCTACAGCTGTAATGTCAGTAACTTGTCCAGGAGCTGAGAGAAAATAACACAAGTTTTATGTCATTGCATGCGGCTGTTGCTTTCTGTGTTTCCATGTGTTCAGTCTGTGTCGGGTACAAATGCTTTTGTTCACTCTGCTCATTCTGGAAATTCTGGAGACTGACTCAGACTTGTTTTGAGTGATTCGTGCCTTTTTAATGAGTAACGTATGCAGCTGTTTTTAAATGACTTATTTTATTGTATGAACTTTCCACAGCCCTGAAAATTAAGTCCTGTATCCACGGGAGAGGGAAACGTGCTCTGTGTAACTCTGGAGAGAGATTTATTCATTTATTTTCCTTTTAAATGGTTAAATTCTATCCATTCATCTGGGCCTAAACAGGAAATCCCAGACTTCCCTGTCCCCAGCCATATTTAGCAGCTTGTCTCAGGGCATCCTAAGGCGGTTTCAGACCAGCTGAGAGATTGAAATCTTTCAGCCTGCTGTGAGTCTCCTCACTGACGTGACGTCCAGGGACCATCCAAACCAGATGCCAATTACTCATGGTCTTAAAAAATTTAACTAGTTTAAAAAATTAATTGTGTTTTTCTAGGAGACATTTGAACAGAAAGTCTTTGCTTGAGGAGAAGAGTGCAGTCACAACTTCACACATGCAGAACACCTGCTGTTGCATCTCATAGCGCATTTTCTACTCAAGCTTTCTACAACTGGAAAGCTGTTAGATCATTTCAGGATAATCAAAAACACTTTCTGATGTAAATTGGAATAAATTACATTTAAATTAGACATTGTTTAGACATACTTGTGCGTATCTGTAGGTATTTCTTGGTGGAAAAGACGTTATCTACAACTGTGGACACAGATATGTTGTATAGTGTTCCAGGGTTCAGATTATCCAGGGTAAAATTCTCCTGTTTTGTGGTATTTTTTTGTTTCACTGTGCCCAAGACTGTTTCAACCTCGTAGGAGTAGCTGGACTTATAGTCAGATTGTCTGGACCACATCAGCTGGATGAATGTTGTGCCCACATTCGTTGAGAGGTTAGTCACGGCTTTGGGCACTAAATCAAGTAAAGAAGAATGTTAATATCACAAAAATAACAATATTTTCAAAATAAAAAGATTTATCATTTACGTTTCTTTTATTTAAATGCTGTTCTGCAGGTACTTACTCGTGTAAGAGAATGTGTATCTTGTAATGGAAAGACCTTCTAGTGCACCGATTGTTGCAACACTGACATTGTATCTTGATCCAGGCTCCAGATTAAGTACAACGATGCTGGTATCGCTGACATTTTGGGAGTCAACAAGAGCTCCTGTAGTATTGTAAGTTTTTACTAGGAATCTGTAATCATCCTTTTGCTCGAAAGGTTTTGACCAGATCACGTTTATTGCAGT
This sequence comes from Pseudomugil tenellus, assembly GCA_037177515.1. Lineage (NCBI taxonomy): Eukaryota > Metazoa > Chordata > Actinopteri > Atheriniformes > Pseudomugilidae > Pseudomugil > Pseudomugil tenellus. The sequence continues at coordinate 26,592,722 of JBAMHX010000011.1, forward strand.
GGTGGAGTTCGGGCTGGATTGAAGGTCTTCCACTGGATATGGTGCTAAATAAAAGTAAACCAAACAAATTTATACAAGGAGGAAACATAATTTAATAGACTGATAATTCCATAAAAGATATCATTTTAAATAATTAACTTGGAAAATATTATCAGTGAACCAGGTATGAGTTGAATCATAGACCGACAGATAAAAAAATTGGGGGTTCAACAACCCACTACATGGAGAAAATAAAGAGTCCCAACATTTCCAAATCCATAAAAACAGCTTCCACATTAGGAATTAATAATTAGACCCTCTTCAGTCAACAGCCATTATGTATAATATGTGGTCTCATCATGTGCACGTCTGGCAAATTCAAAGTAAAAAAGGGATTCTGGGTGTGGGACAACAGCTCTAAGCCACATAAAACCTTTACATTTTCTCTTAAAACATACTTTTTACTGGACCTTTGCCGGATCATCTGTTACTGGAATCCAGTATGACCTCAGAGGTTTGTTGCATTTGCGACTGGTGTGAAATGAGTGTTACCTGAATCTACAGTTATGACTGTAGAATGAGATGGTCTACATGATTTTAATGGGCTCATGATATTTTAAATGTTTAACTTATGCATCCTACAGTATCCCATATGGTAATATTTGCTCCATTTGATCTATTTCTAAGGAAATATTTTTTTTATTTATGAAGTGCACAATGGCTCCATGTAGACAATTTTATTGTTTCTCCATAGTGCAATGTTAATAAATATCGTATTATATTATATGATATTAAATTATATGATATTATATTATATTATATTATATTATATTATATTATATTATATTATATTATATTATATTATATTATAT
>JBAMHX010000011.1:26611925-26637687 GCA_037177515.1 Pseudomugil tenellus
ATAGACATAACTTACAATACACACAATTAGTGACTATATTAAACTAAACAGATCCCGGACTTCCTGTCCTTAGACAGTCCAAAAGACAGTCCAAAGACATTCACCTTGGGGTTAGGCTGACTGGGGACTCTAAACTGCCCGTGAGTGTGCATGGTTGTTTGTCTGTGTATGTTGGCCCTGTGATAGACTGGCGACCTATCCAGGGTCTGTGTCACGGTGCGGGTAGGTGGTGGACCCAAATGCAGGTGAGGAGAAGCAGGAGGCAGCGAGGTGAAGATTAACAGATTTATTTACAACTGGAACACTGAACTGAATATCCATAATAATGATCCCACAACCAAACAGACACATCAAGTGATTTAAATACATACAAAGCAAGTGACAGAAAACAATAGGGACAGGTGAACCCAATTACCGAAATCAACCCCAGGTGAAACTAATAAACAAATACGTGAAGCTGAACAGAAAGCAACGGGCAAAACAGGAAGAACTACAAAATAACACAGGAAACAAGGAAGTCTACAAAACAAAACCCAGAAACCATAACAGTCTGCTCTGCCTATTGCTCCGTGTCAGCTGGGATTGGTTCCAACCCCCCCCCCCCCGCGACCCCGTTTGGGTATAAGCGGTAGAAAATGGATGGATGGATGAATCTGTGAAACTATTTACTATTGGATTTTGATACTTGGTATACCTGTTTACGTCCCCAAGAGGACGATCTGTGTCAAATTTCACGATTATCGGTGGGGTTTTTTATGGTTTCCCCACCAGGTGGCATTTTTTTGGATATACCTGTATCTCTGGAACTATTTTTCTAATTGACCTTAAATCAAGTGCAAATGAAAGGTCACGACCTCAGGAATGACCTGCATCAAATTTCACGATTATCGGATTTAAAGAGTCTTTAAACAAAGGTGTCTCCAAATGACTGGTCAGAATTACCTCAGATGATTCTCTCCAGATTATAACCTTGTACTTTGTTTGTCTTATCTTTCATGTAATGTCTTACTCCATGTTTAATGTTTAGCTTTATTGAAATCCTTTTTTCTTCATTTCATTTAATGATTCTTCTCAATCTATTCTTGACAGGAAAACTTCCTCAACATTAATAATTTTTCTTTTTATATTCTTCACATTTAGTTAACAACACACAAAAAGAAGGACTTTTTTTCTTTGTACAAAGTTTGTTACAGTCGTGTTATAATTATTTAAATTGTGTTGTTGCAGTTTTAGCAGCAATTGTTTGGAAACAGAAACATTGGACGTCTTTATGAAAAAAAGTTATTTTAGGGGGTCTTGGCACCAGTCAAGCCTTTGTCTAGGAACGCTCCTGACACCTGAAATTAAGTAGCTACGATCAAAGGAAAATCAGAAAAGAACAAAAGGTGGCATCCACATGATGACTGATTGTGATTAATAGATTTACTGGGAAGTTCTTCAAAGAACAGCAAAGTCAAACACAAAGTGCCCCCCCTCCCAGGTTCATACATCAGTATGAAAAAGGAGGTCTTTGTATGTTTGCCCTGTTCGCAGGAAACAAAGCAAAGCTTTTCAAGTTGCAGGCAGAATAATGAAGACAATGGAGGACCTTCCTAATTAGTCCAAAGTGGTCATATACATTGGCTTTGATCCAAAAACCCATACTGGAGGTGTTTATCAGAGATGACAGAGGAATGTGTGTGAATCAGAGGTGATTTCTGGTTTTCAGAGGAATAAAAACAAAAGCTAACACATAGAGGAAAATGCAAGAAGATTTCCAGCATTCATTTATTTTTTTCAGTCATCTCAGTGATGCTCTGTTGAAGACAATAGCTGCGTTTCCATCACCCCTAGAACTGTGCAAAGTCTAAATATCGGAATAAAAATGGAATTTGCCAACTTATTTTCCCCACTCCATACAGCACTATCTGCGGGTGAAATAAAATGGTCATGTGACCCCCTACAACAAACCCAGTGTGGTGTAAACACAAAGAATTTCAATTTGAGACATTCTTCTATATCAATATGTCTGAAAATAAATCTCATGAAAGTGTAAAAACATGTTAACCATATCTGAAAGATGAAATGCAATTATTTCCCTAAACCTGATTTTTATGATGATATTCTGGGTTTATGGGATGATAGAAGCACTGCTTGTGATTGTTGTTAAGCATTGCAGAGAAAGCAATGGGTTAATCTGTTTTTGTGGTAAACAGATACAGATGATGGAAAGACGAGAAGGGGTGAGTCACCACAGATGGATGTAATGGGCCGGGACACTTGCAAATATAGCAAGTATGTAGAGCTTCCTTTTTAAGCTTCTTAAAGTCTCCAAAGACACAGATCAGTAGATTCTCTGGTTAAATTCTGCTTTGACTTGATCCCAGCTCTTTGCGCATCATGGCATGCATGCATAGAGAAGTGTCTGCACATCATACAGATTTATATTACTTTTTGATAAAGAAAATCTCTTATTATTCCCTTATTACTTTCACATTTCTCTGCATTTGCATGGATACTGTTGAACCGTGTTTTTGAACTTCCTTTGGCGTTGTAGTTGCAGTATTTATAATAACGATAACTTTTACTGTTTTATTCCCATCTGGAAAAACCGTCTCTGCATTTAACCCATAAGACTTCCACACATATTAGTACGAGTAATGTTTTTTCTTTTCTCTGATACATGAACACTACTACCAACCCAAAAAAGGTGTAGAATAGCTTTGCAAGTTTCACCTTTTACTGAGTTTATGCAGACAAAGAGAGGCGCTGCACTTTTCTTGTATTTTAATTAGCCGGCCATTAATCAGGATCCACACTGGGAGTTTTATGGAGAGTTGTGATGGAGCTTCCATGGAGACTGCACTGGTACGTGCAGAATGTTCCAAAGAGTTAACACCAGGCCCTGCTTCGTTTTCATTCCTTCTCTGCAGGTTATCATGGATTTCAGACGTCAGTATTTATTTATTTTTATATTCATTTCAGATTAAACATACAGGCAGTTAATTGTATCAGCAGCTGACAGATCCACATCCAGGAGGGCTGGCAATTTACAAAAAATATTCAAAATATAATTAAAATTCAGATCAAATACAAAAGTGACAAAACAGACACTGAAATAAAAATAATAAAAAGCACATAAACCAGCAATAAGTGGTAAAAAAATTCCTAGTTGCTTTAATACACAAGGTACAAGAACATTGTCCATCTATTCATTTTCTGCTGCTTTGTGGGACAGCAGGATTTTTGCTTATTATTACATGACTACATTTAGTTCAGTTACTTATTACAATACAATCACAAAGCATTTAATCACAAATGTCTAGTAGTTCTGGTAGGGGGCATGTATCGTGGCCGACCTCCGATCGGGGGCTTATGGGGTCGGTTCCCACCCTGTCTGAAATCTGCATGGAAGACACTGAACCCCCAGATGCTCCTGGTGGCCAGCCTAGCATCTGTGTGTATGGCTCTGCTGCCATCATTGTGTGAATGTGTGCGTGAGTGGGTGGATAGCAGGATCTGTAAAGTGCTTTAGTCATTGAGAGATGAAAATAAAGCGCTATATAAGTAAACGCTATTTAGTTTAAAAAAATCAATATTTCACATTATGATCGGAGTAACTTTTCAAAATCTAGAAGTTATTTCACATGTACATGTGTGTGCATTTCCACACGTGTAGTAGCTAACTACAACTCATTTACGACTCGCCTCATAACACAAACTAAACTCACATGAGTTAAGTAATTTTACCGGAGAACCGCGGAGAACATGCTATATTTAGATTATTTGCAACAGCAACGCTTGCTTTGCATATGTTCAGATATTAAGACTAAGGTATGAATATCAGTACTGGTCAAATGTGACATCGTTTTTGCTTTTTTATGCAGCAATCCTAAACAGAAAAAAGCAATACTGACCAATACTGGACATCCAGCCAATCTACTGCAACCTCGAAGACGGAGAAAGCAGAACTATTGCATTGGTGACGTTTTATTATAAGTGCAAAAAAACCCATGCAAACACCAATCAAGTCAGTCATTTATTAAACCATCTCTGCAAGAAGTTTAAACATGTAGAAAAAAAGACAAAAGACAGAACAAAAAACAGGAAAACTTGTTTGTTGTATTTACGTTCAAAGTTGCTTCAGAAATAAACTGCCTCTTCTCCAAATGGTTTCTGGTGCATCTGATTTTAACTTTCTCTTGTTGCATCATTTGCTTGTTAAAGTAAATAGAAAAAAGCTGAAAATCTTTTTTATTTAGGATGTGGGTGGGGATTGAAGCAGAGCCATGTTTATCTAAATGGGATGAACATCACTAACAGTAAAAATGATGCCCCATCTGTGACCTCCCCCTGCTTGTACCCTGGCTTAGCACTCCTTTCCCTCTACCACCTTCCCTCTTGCTGAACAGCTTCCTTCAAGCTAAACTTACCAACTAACTTTACAAACTTCTTCTAATTTTGTAGCTTGTACAAACACAGAGAGGTTGAGATCAAAGACCCTCTATCAGCCTGCAAACGCTGTTTGTCGTATTCAAAGCACGTAACTCTCCATCTTTCTATCTACGTGACTCTCATTTATTTGTTTGTGTTGGCTAAATGCTCATAATTGCAGCTTTGGCCCATGAACATACAGCAGAAGTTTATATCTCCACTGTCAGGGCTTCTTGTTTACTTTTGAACAGAGAATCCTAATCTTGAATAAGAAAGCAAAAATACACACAATGTTACAAATTGTTTGTAGGGAATTTGTTGTGGTGGAGTTTGTAGCGAGGGTGGAGATGCAGAGCATTTTGTCTGCATCCTCCTCTGAAAACAAAACATTTTCCTTATTTAGTTGTTTTTGCTTCTCAAATCAACATCTTGCAGTGTCACTTTTAAATAAATTCTTTGAAACCTCATATTTTAATATAACTTTAAACAAAGATCACAAGATCCTCCAGTAGTCTTTGCTTGTAGCCACCATGAATGAGATAAAAACGAAGAGTGTCTGCACCACCACCACCACCACTTTCATCTCCAGGAAAGACAACAGCAATGTGTCAGAAAATGTACATGGTAGCACAGGAACTGGGAGGAGGTGTTTCTGACACCATCTCGGCTAAAAAAAACACGATGAAAAACAGAAACAGTCCGTTCCTTGAAAGGCTTTGAATAATATTATCCATCCTAACGGTGACCTATTAATACCACCAAATATTAACTGAAAATATAATATGGCTTCCAGTGACAGAGCAATGTATTAATGAGGAACTAATCTCCCACTAAAAGTCAAAGTTACTGAATAACTGAATCAAGGCCTACACAGGATAAGTCCAGTTACTTACGAGCACAATTCAATGCTGTCAGTGTCATAATGAGCTTGCCTAAAAACAATAGAAGCAAAAAAGCACTATTTTATATAATTACAATCATCATCATTATTATTATTTTATGGAATGGTTCAGCTTTTCTATCTGGCTTTTTCTACATTTGCAGCACATTCCTGAAGTTTAGAAGAGATTTTAAGGAGACAACAGTCAACAAAATCAATGATGTTCACCAGGAGTCATGGCCGAGTGCAGGAGGGGGGTCAAAAGGGCATCAGCCATTGCAGGAGTCTGATTAGCCGATGAAATATCCCTCCCTCTTGGTTTACAGATAAAAGTTACCAATTATCATTTTATGCCAAAAAATATCTATAAAAGAAAAAAGAAGCATATTGCCTTCCTGGAATGTGTTGCTAGGTGGCTGCAAACTGTAGCTCCGTCTTAACGTTTGTGTTTTTTTGTAATATAGGCGTCTTTTTTAAGACATTAGCTGTCAATTTGGGTTGGCCAAAAAGACTTTTCACGCTGGGAAGAAGGTGTGCTGCATGGGAGATTTTCTGCTGTTTTTTTTTGCTCTTTTAAGACTTATTATGGTGAGTCTCCATGGCAACGAGACTTGTTTACCTTCGAAATCAAAAGATAATGCTCTCCAAATTCAATATTATCACCGAAATAACACTTCAAATCCCAAGGGAGTTGACAAGAAAGAAAACAGGATGCAGGGCAGGAGTGAAGCAGAGAGATAAAAAGTGAAGATTTAAACTGTAATGCGTCTGTACGCGGCTTCAAGATGGCCAGTGCAGAACGCAATAAACAACTCAGTGCAAAACTGTGAGGTGGAGTTGCAGTACTGGTTAAACAGCATTAGTGTCATCCTGAACATGTTACTGTTAAAGAGAAGATCTACACAAGAGACAGGGAACTGCTAGCTGAAATAAGCCTACATGCTAGCCTCTTCTATCACATCTCCACTCTGTCACCCTGCAGCTTTGTCAAGGACCTGAAAACAACCTCATCTCCCTCCACATCAGGACTTCCTGAAACCTCTACTGCCTCCACCTCCACTCTGTCTGTCTCCTGTAATCAAGCCATGAAACCGCTGATGAAACTGAACCAGAACACGGCTGCAGGTCCAGATGGTGTCAGTTCTCAAGACCTGTTCAAGACAACTATGTCCGATTCTCCAGCACCAGTTTAACACCAGTCTGAGTCAGAAAAGAATTCCAGTGATGTGGGAAACCTCCTGCCTTGTTCCAGTGCCTGAAAAACTCCAACCAGTTGAACCAAATGACTATAGAATTTGAATTTCCCTCTGTATTTTTCATTTAATTTATTTTCATTTAAACAAAGACTTTCAAGCATATTGCATAGATTAGTTTTAAATGAAGCACCAGGCCTCCTGTACAACTGGTAAAAGTTTCATTGTGGATTTCTGGGTGTAAATCACAATGAGTTGACCTTGATAATATGTCTAAATTTTAAATAAAGATGTAGTTATTGTTACTATCTTACCAAAGACAAGACAGATGTACTGTTGTTTTATTTTTAGTATGATTTATGTTAAGTTAACAGGTCAAGTCAACTCATTGATTCTCTGCAATGCATATATGCAGCAAGATTAGCCAGTCTGTTGGACTTGGTTTTACAGCTCCAGCCAGACATGCTGGAGTTTGCTGCCTTCAACTGGATGTGATACAATGAGTCACAGTTAAATCTGAGACTGGCATCGGTTTGGTAACAGAAAAGACGGCTTTATGCCCACTTAACTTGTTAGAATTCACCACATAAAATATCACTTGGTTAGATGTTCCACAGGCATGCATTAATGAGACGGACATGGGCCCTTGTAATTTGTGAGAATAGCAGCAGTGAGTAACTGAGGCCACTAGATGCCTCTATTTGTTACCACAGAAATGCTGCCATTGTTCCTCCACTGAAATGTTTTTTCATTTTTCAGAACCATCTATATACTATTATGATTGTACTGTATGCATTTCACTCTTATTTTCAGGAGGTAACTGTTCACATGCAGTCAAATGGACCCTTTCCTTCTGGCATAAATTCAAGTATTTCAGTGACCATGTGGTAGAACAAGGAAGTCGTGTAACAGTGTGAAAAAGGACCAGACTGCTCAAGGCTGATGCGTGCTAGCCTCTTTTTAAGATTAGATGACACTTTCAGGCTTGCAGTGGAAAAAGGAATGAGGTTGGATAGATAAGGACAGACACAGAAGTTCATTTAGCTGATTGTAGTGGAGAGGGAGGGGAAGAATGTGTGGGAAAATGATCTAAAAGGACAGAGGGGGACTCTGAAGTGTGGCTTTTAAATGAGGAAGAGAAGAGAGAAAACAGCTTGGATGTGCTTAGTGACATGATATGGGTTTAATTTTAGCCAAATAACTTAAATGGATTGATGGAATTGATGATGTTTACTGCAGATTAACTCCAATATGGAAAAACTGGCCCCAACAAAGAAAATTATATGTAACATATAATAGGAAATTTTGCGTTTTTTAAAGGACAAAAGGAAAGAAGAGAGATGAGCGACAAGAGAAAGGATTCTAAAATAAAGCCCAGTCCTCTCTGAGACAGGTGTGCTGCCTCTTTAGTTTATGAATAGCTGAAATGAACCTGTTGCTTAGTGACATCTACTATCCTAACATATCCTGCCATCATCTTCACTAACCAAGCAGCAACCTACAGCTGTTTTAAGGGAAACCAATGGAGAAGTGCCAAAAATTGCAGTTCCCCTCTCATCTACTAGGGGCTACAAAACAGAGCAAATTCCCGGACTCTCACGTTAATGAAGATCAACTTCACAGAAGAAATAAACATCTTTCAGCGCTGGTACAAAAATACATTTTAGGTTTAATAAATTGAGTTTACCTTCTGTTCAGATGTTACTTAATCTGGAATTTCACTATAACTATGGGCGTTTCCTTTTGTGTGACTTGTATCTAATATCTGCAAGAATGCAGAGTGAAGCATAAATGCAGTAAACAGTGAGCCTTAGGTTTAGCTCACTTTCTTCATTAACTTGTTTGCTTCCATTAGATCCGAGTCAGCTCAGCTAGCTTTTAGCTTCTGGCACCTCATAGTTTGATCTTCCCCCCTCACAGACCCTTCTGAGCTCCACCTCTTTGTTCATTTTTCCATTTTCCCGGAGCAATGGAACGCTTGATATTGTCACAATGGTGTTGTACCTGCTGTGAGGCTTCGTCCATCTTTATACACTTTATGTAGACAACACATCGCTGATGATGCTAGGTGTAAGTGAAGCGAAGGACGACCCATGATCCTCGGGTCCGTTGTATTTCTTGCAGTTCAGGGTGGGTTGAGCCAAAAAATAGTCACTATAATTTCAGAGCGGGTCAATAAATATGATAGTGGAGTCTGTTTGACCTGTGATCATACATCATTAGTTGTTTGACTCTTTTCTCTTCAAGCCAAATAAAATCAGTCTCCACATGGACATTTAGAGCATATTTAGCGCCTATAGTGGTGGGTTTGGATGGAAAGATTATTTTCATGAATGCAGGATGTTAACTCCTGAATTTCTGAAATAGAAAGCAATGCATTGTACAATGCATTTTTTTTAACAAAACCAGGACTCTCCAGCTTTTACAATGAGTCAATTCTGCATTTGTGGATAGTATTTAAAGGTGTTTAAAGTGTCATAGGGTTGAGAATTTACATTAATACATAACCATACCAGGCAAGAGGAAAACACCACAGAGCTTTACTCAGTGTTAGTAAATTTTAACCACTAAATTTATGATAAATTAATTCACCTTGTATCTTTATGAGAAAAAAACAGATGAGCCAGAAGCAGCCTGTAATCCTTGAAAACTTGTCCCCTCCCTGTCCAGGTGTGTTCAGGCACCTGCACTTAGCAACATTATAGAGAGTCTGTGGGAATTTCTCTATTCTATCTCTTAAATAGACTGAAAGACATAATTTTTTCTGCATAATTATATCCCCGAACACAAAGGGTATGGGGTCTCATCACGACCGCCGGAAATCTGTTATGTGAGCGCGATAACTCGAACAGTTTTCACAATTGGAATTTGATACATGACTAACCTTTTTAGGTCCTTAAGGGGACGACCTGCATCGAATTTCACGATTATTGAATTTATGGTTTCCCCACCAGGTGGCGCTTATGCACGAAAAAACTGATTTTTAGCTATATCTCTGGAAATTTTCCGTCCCATTGACCTCAAATCAAGTTCAAATAAAAGGTCATGACCTCAGGATGCATCCTGACCTGACGTCATACCGGTCTGGTTCAAAGTTTCAACACCAAGTTGAGCTTTGTGACTGAAGATGTGCGTCTTTATATCACCATACTGTGTCTATTCAAAGATCGGGGTGTTGGAGGATTCAGGTGGTCATTGGTCATTTCACACACATTAATGCTGTTGGAAACCAGATGTGTACACAACTTGACTTAGATCCCCTTTTGCTGTAAAAATATGTTGCAATAAAACTTTGTCACTTCCTTGTTAAATTCAGCTGATAACATCACTTGGTTGGGAGTAAAAAGCCATCATGATTTGGTTTAAAAACTATTCTTATTACAATCCACTGTCACCTTCAAGAACAGTATTTTTACAATGTACTAACCATGCAGGTCACACAGTCCATAAAGGCTTTTTCTGCACGCATAAAAAGCCCATGGGAACATATTTAGAGTGAGGCTGGTCTGTTTTACATAGAAGTTGCTAGATTGTAGAAGTTCACCTCTGAGTACACGAGCAGCTTTTTGAAGGCCTTATGGTATGTAATTTACCACTAGATGGCAGTAATTCTTACACATTGTTCCTTTATTATAGGATTAGCATTAAATAGGAGTATAACTTTATGTTATTTGCCTTAATCTAACCAAGTTTTGTATTTGGTTTAGCAGTCTATGTGTCTACCAGAAGCTAACTAATGTTCCTCACATACAGATGAAGTATATAACTTATATAGAATAATGGGTATATGGTAGTATGGTGCAGACTATCTGGTGCATATATTGTTTCGGGCCTTTTTTCCTAACAGACTCATTTTGCAAAAACATGAATTATTGACATGGTGTGTCAGTTTTTCCCACCTCCGTATTTCTGTTGATTGTCTAGATGTTTTTTTCTGCTGGTGAGTTCAGAGAGCTGACATGGGAAGGCAACCATATGGCAAGACAGGAAGGAGGGAGACAGAGAGGAATGCACTGAAAGGGGGGAGAAAAAAGAAATGACAGGAGGTCTTAGTGGAAGAGAAAAAGAGCAACAGGGATGAAGGTTGGGAAGCGCAAATAACAGGGAATGTTCATGGAAGCTGGAAAAGGATAGGTGATGGGGAGGAGGGGTGGGGGATGGGGGGATTATTGAGATGAGTGAGTGAGGTGGGTGGCAGAGCGTACAGCTTGGAAGCAGAGGAGGCGACAGTCGGGGGTGTTCACTGCTCAGTGATGTGTTATGATCCGACTCTCCCCACTATACAAACACACAATCATGCTTTTGTCATTTAGAAAGACACTGATTCCATCGTCTCTTCATCGAGGCTTCCTCTGAAATGTCTTCCTCTTTCATCTCGTAAAAATCTGCATTCCTGTCTCTCAATACTTCAGGATTTCCTCCAAATCTGTTCATGTCAGTCTTCCTCAAACTCACCAACACAGCAGATGTAAATCTTTAAAATGAATCACAAATACGGTTTAATTATCTTAACAAGTCGTTTCCTGATAGTTGCTCACTTTAGCAAATATTTCCTAAAAATAAGGACATGAAATTCATGCATGCATTGTGATCTATTGACAGTAGAGGACTGAGGTTTGGCACACTGGTGAGGTTTATAAGACAATATATGACAGCTAGTGACTTTGTTCAGGGCTGCCAGATGCAAGAATGCCATAAACTATGATACATTTATCGTAGTAGGTACAAGAGTACGCTTCACAGTCTGAAAGCAGGCTGTTTTTCCTTTGGTTTGGGTATTTTACAGCTGATCTGTCAGCTATTTATAGTGTATAATTTAATCAGAATTGTCCTTAAAACTAAATCATTTACCTTAGAGGTGAGTAAAAAAACAGATTCACATCCCCAGAAAATTATTAATAAACACACACGGAAACACACACTCACACACACAGACTCTCTCACTCTCCCACTCTCCAGCTCGCTCACTGGCTCTCCCTCGCTCTGGCTCTGTTGCCAAGGCTACCGCACAGCCTCTTGCTGCATATACCTAGACGAAGCTGCCGCCTGTGGATCTCTCTTTCCTCCAGGATACAAACAAAAGAAAACCCATCAGACTTCTGCATCTCTATCTCTGCTTCACACACACACACACACACACACAAACACACCTGAATTTCCAAACCTCATACACATCCTCTGCCGCTCGCTGTCGGTCTGTCTCCTTCTCACATGCAAACACATTCCCTCTCCTCCTGGATAGCGGAGCAGTAAAGGAATTGGTGCGGTTGTTGGTGTTTGGCTTCTGCTCTTTAAGTCAGAGCGAGCAGAGCAGCATATGGCGATGTGAAGACAACCTCATCCAGGTAAGAGGACTCATCCTAACCAGACTCAAGGCTATGACTGTTCCAGACCCCCCCCCACCCCCCCACCCCTTTGCCTCCGCTTCTCTCTCCCTTCATTCCCCCTCTGTGGCAGTGCGACACGAGGTGAATACCAATTTCTCAGCAAAGCCTCCATGGCTTGAATGGGAGTTTTGCTCTGATGGCTGTGAAAAGATAGAGTTGTAGGTGTACCTGGTGTGTGTGTGTGTGTGTGTGTGTGTGTGTTCATTCCTATATTAATGAAACTGATCATTCGCCAACAGGTTGGTTCTTTGATGTAGCTTTTATCCTTTTAATTCCCCTTATATATACTGCTCCAAGCTTAATTTTCCTCTTCGTATCATATCTATATGACACCAGAAAGTCACCAGAAAGAGACATGCAACAGTCCACCTCCCCGGGTGATTCATTACCAATCCATCCAGCTCTGCACTGTGTGGTCGCTCTAGCTCACCGTAGCCATGTACGTGATATGAATGGTGTTTTGTCTTAGCATGAATGACTGCCAGAGAATCTTTGGAATCCTGGAGCTTTGATGCAGTGCAATCATATAACACAACCTTTTGTCACTGGGAATCCAGATTTATCTACAGCAGTCTGTAAATCAATTCACCATGCAGCACATTTAATTATTCATACGGCTAAGCTTGGGAAGAACTGTAAGTGTAATATGTGAGATGAAGAGATTTGTCTTTGCGATGCTTCTGGAGTTGCTGCAAGAAATAGTAGGAGTCTGTGTAAACAGACCTGATTGATTATTTGTCTCTGTGATGCAGAAGACAAAGCTGCCGGATTGCTGTATATTTTCATGTTAAGGTCATTGTGAGCTTTATATGTATTAATATCAAGAGTTGTGTGTGTGTGTGTGTGTGTGTGTGTGTGTGTGTGTGTGTGTGTGTGTAGGTGTGTGTGTGTGTATGGAAGAGAAGGGTTGATGAGACAGGTCTCAGCCCTCGTGACTTTATCTCACGTTACCATCCGATCATCACTTTCAGTAAGAGCATCCGTTTACCCCGTCTCTTTGCCACGCGAGTGCTGCAACACGCTCGATACTCTTGATTCACTTTTTGGGTTGTTGTTTTTTCTTTACTTCAAAACAGTAAATGATGCCACATTCTGCCTGAAAAATGTCAGCAATGGCTGAAAAACATCCGACAAAGCAAAACACAGGCACATCGCTTTTCTCAGAAATTAAGCCGATTTGGATGCATCGTTTTCCAAACATCATTCCAGAGAATCAGGAATATGCATTAAACCACAAGCCAGCTGTCACAACATTAATTCCCCTTGTTGCTGATTGCAGGGAAGATCCTTACCCAGCTGGCAGGACTCGCTCATTCCTACTGCTGCGGTCCTCCTGGGACAGAAGCCACAGGCTTATTGTCTAACCCGGTTTAGACTCAGCTGGACAGTAGCTTCTTGAATGGATGCAGATCAGTGGAAACACTATGCTCATACTCTGTTTGAAGACTGAGGGTGTGGTGTTTTTAAGGACACAAGGACAGAAGACTTTCAGAGAGGAATGAGGCAGGTTTGACTTATTTGCCATGAATGCGTTCAGCTAACTTAAACTGTTTCATCTCATTTGTACATCAAACTAATTTTCTACATCTATGATGGTTTTATTTTCTGTCCCTTTAAATTAAACTATAAAGATGAATCTTTTTGAAGAACGACTTGTGTGTAAGCTAAAAAAAAACACCTGTCACTTTTAAAGAGACATTTTATCTCTACATGTAAATGGAGATTCTAATAATTTTACAAATAAGTCAAATTAACTTGAATTTATGAAGAAATGTCAATCAAGTTGTGTTTGTAAATAGCTTAAATGAATTATTTTAATTTTTTATTCTTGTTCAGCTCAGTATTTTTGTCTGTGTAGTAAAATCAGCTTCAGTAAATATGACTAAATTACCTGAGAGCAGCTGTAAGATGACAGAAAAAGAACAGAAACACACCGACAACTCACCAAACAGTAAGCAGCTGAAGCTGGAGCCTAGAGAATCAGATATTTACCTCAGAATAAAGGAAGAACAGGTAAATCTGAACATTGTCACTGCTCTCCCAGTGCAGATGTATATTAGTGTTTTTTCTTTTTTATGCACTGTGCTTGCCAAAGCATGTGTGTGTGTGTGTGTGCATCTGTGCACTACATAATGTTGGTTGCCACAGTTACCAAAACGCCAACCTCACTGCGTCATTGCTTCAGACAACCTTCGCACAAAAAAGAGTTGCTCTTCCTCCCATTCATCCCTCCATCCACTCATCTACCTGTCCACCTATTGGTTAAAAAAAGAAGTCTGTTGAACTTTCTCTTATACAACGTGATCTACGTCTGTGTGTGAGCCTGTGTATACACTTTATATAGGTTGCATGTATGCACATCGCCATGGCTACAAGCCGGCCTAACTGGCGTCATCACTTCAAAACCACCTTCACAGCAAGCCAAGAGAGGAAGAAAAAGACTCAATCAGCTCCCCTCTGTTCAACACCTGCACTCACGCGCACTTCTTCCTGCTTGTGGTGGGGTCTCATATTCCGCTGAGCTCACACCACTCGCTCAACAAGGTCCAGTGGCACAGAAGGAGAGACGGTAGGGAAGGAGAGGAGAGAAGGCTTGACTTCATGCATACTGATTTGATGGGAGCTGTCTGAATGTGTTTCTTGAATCATCTCTGCCTCTTAGAGAAGGAGATGGAAGCAAAGGAAGACGGAGCGGGGAAGAAATATTGACAGTTTACTGTGTCACCTCACATCACCATCCTCCGCTCATGATAGCACAGCTGGGAGCTGACAAGGGTGCTACTCTGATCCATATTTGGAGAAAACCGGACAACCAGCCCTGTCTCGGTGTGACCGGGTGGATTGGTCGCAGTTTTTACTGTAAATGTTATTGTGGGCCAAACTCAGGAGTGTGTTGAGTTTTCTTCTGTTTCTTAGCCCGTGTTGTAAATTGAAAGCCACAGGATGCAACATTTGGCTGCTTTTTTTCTGTTCTTCAGAACTGCCTCTGCCTTACAATGGCCGACGACAACCGGTTGCCACAGGATACAGGATTGAAACTGATCATGTGATCTGACTCCCTCACACTTCCCTGCCATCTCTCATAGGTAAGTCATGTGACTGGCTGTGCGGTTCTTTCAGTGCTCTTGTTTGTTAGACATTAGTATAAAAACGTATTTTAAAAAAGCACATGGCATAAATGGAGCCAACAGTAACACATTTGGATAAAGGGCGATGAGAGCGTAAACAACCCACCGCCACTCTCACGAGCCTTCACCTTCACACGTCTGCACCCATCACGTGGTGCTAATCAGCCAAATGTACAAACACCCTTATTAATGGTTGAAGGACAAAAGTGGTGGGCAGAAAAGGGCTTTGAATACACCGCACACACGTCCTGTGTGTGTGTGTGTGTGTTGTCAGTAGATGATAATGCTCAGGACGGATGAGAGCCACTCTGTTGCCAAGGTGACGGACAGGGCTGTAAACATGCTACCCCTGACTCATCTCTCCACAATAGAGCATCTTTCTCTCCCTTCCTCTCTCTCACACACACTCTCTCTCTCTTTCTCTCTCTCTAATACACACACACATTCTCACAATACAGTCCAATCTAAGGGAGACAAGAGGATCTGGAGATGAAAGCCACTCCAAGCTGCTTAGCCGTACATCTGAATAGACCTGTGGATTAAAATGCAACCTTTTCTGTCACATACACGCTTATTTAAAAATGCACAATCTGACACACTCGCACCACCTAACACACACACAGCTAACATGTAACAGAAGCAAAAAACTGCAGTCTTGGTTAGGCTGACGCTTTCTCAGCCACATGTGTAGAAGAAGCTCAGAATTGTGTGCTCAGACTTCATCAAAATGCCTCAAAAATAAAACTAACATCACTCATAATGTTGTTTTGTTTGTATTTACACAAGGCTAAGTAAATAGCATTTGTTTGTCCAACTGTGGGCCTTCTTGTCTTTTTGGCTTGTGGGGATCATGCAAGAAGTTTCAACGAAAACCAAGTGTTCTGCATGAATTTAACATAAAAAATGAATAACTTCTAATCCATTTGCAATCAAGCTTGTTGTCACATAAAGAGCAATCAGATATACTTAACACCTCATTTAATAGGGGGATCATGACCCGGCGGCTGAGTAGTTCCACACGTTCGCACACTGAAGACTCCATCTTTCTGAGGCCAGACGAGGACCCTGTCTGGCTGGACGAGCCCACAAGGACGGAAAAAACAGGCGATGGAGCCTCTAAAAAAGACAGGTTCCTCGATGGTAAAGATGGACCCACAGGGGGACAGAGCCCACAGGGAGAGGAGGTCTTTATTCATAAAGTTTACACGTTGGTGATTGAGATCCACTGCTGGGCTGCGCTGTTCATCATCTCCCAGGTTACGGTATGTGAAGATGTTATAAAAGCAGTTATTTTTCTTAAATTCCTGATTTAATAGGTCATCTCTATCATGTTACAACAACACCAAATGATTCCCAGAGCACAAGATATGTATCTTTTCCATATTGTCATATAAAAATAAAAAGGGCCTTCGTATTACTGCCATGAACATGGAACTAGACTGAATGAAGGCAATTTGCATGTTTTTAAGCCTCCATTTGCTTTTTACCAGACAACAGTGGATGGACCTGCTGGAGTTGTGACATCTGTCCCTCCCTTTTCTCTCCTTTCAGGGTTACTGGGTGTTTTTTGTGGTGGAAGGAAATGGACCTCTCTCATCCATCTACAAAGTCCTGCAGGTCATTGACTTCTATCTTGGCTTCATTTTACCGTGCCAGCCTCTTTTTGGAATGGACGTAAGTGTCAGTCCTGCAATGTACAGATGTCATACTTGGATGCGACACCTTTAGTGTTAGCTGTGTGTAACTGTGTGTGTGTCTCTGCACTGGCTAGTCCATGGTGTTAATGAAGGAGATGGCAAATACCAAACAGCACAACTGGATCGTCCATGGCACTGCAGGCATTGGTGTGGCCATCTGTGTTGTCATGGTAATTAGATGAACTAAAACATTTGTTTATCTGGAGAGTGCCTCTTTAGTTGACTGATCTGCTTGTGGAATGCAGGTTTGTAAAGCATCCATACTGTTTCTTTTTTTTCCGCTCAGGTCGTTCACATGGTTTGTAAATGGCGGTACGGCACTGGGTTGTGGTCATCGGGTCCAGTGGTGAGGGACACTGGAGATCGTCGGCAGTCTGTGAGCCGCCAGCCCTCCTTTACCCTGTCAGAGTGGACAGACGCCCAAGAGGATCTGCTGGACCTGGACCCTGTGCCTCAGACCCCTGTGTTTGAAATGGGTGCAGACACCAGGACCGAAGGAGACGCTGCCACCCTCACTGTCACACCAGTGGGGCTTCAGGAGAGGTTAGAAAAAGGTTTCCTGCACAGAAAAAACAACCTTAAAGATATTTTCTGAGAGCGTGTGCTGTGTCAGGGGGGTTTAAATCCATATTTTTACATGACAAATGAGCATGAACATAGTGGACATCTATACAAACTAACTCCGACTGAATCACACAGGAGAGGGTCCAACGTTTCTCTGACCTTGGACATGTGCACACCAGGCTGCACAGAGCCTTACGGCTATGGAGGCCAGCTCTCTCCCCGAGACCAGTCCGCCCAGGAGTACCTCCGACAGGGAACGCACATCCTGACCCCTGCCATGCTGCACATAAGGGCCATGGATGACCAGAGCCTGCAGGCTGAGTTTTATGTGAGTGTAGCAGCAGCAGCTCCGACACCTACATTGTAGATTAGCAGAGACTC
The DNA here is from genome assembly GCA_037177515.1 of Pseudomugil tenellus. Taxonomy (NCBI): domain Eukaryota; kingdom Metazoa; phylum Chordata; class Actinopteri; order Atheriniformes; family Pseudomugilidae; genus Pseudomugil; species Pseudomugil tenellus. The sequence continues at coordinate 26,629,569 of JBAMHX010000011.1, forward strand.
ACCGGAAAAGACCGACGCTGACACATTTACATAGACGCGGGCACTAATGCTCACACCCACACAGGCACAAACACCCCTCAGAGCTCTGTACACACCCGTAAGCTTTTCCACCGCCTGTCAGTGGGCGAAGGATGGAGGGCTAAAAGTCTTTCTGCATATAAAAACTCCCGGAGGATTCCTGTGTCTGCTAAGCGTAAGGATGTGCATTCAAGATCATACAAACATTATCAGAAGCCTTTAGGTCATGTAAAATTACACAGCAGAAGTTTGTGCAAAGAGCAGTGGATGTCTTTATGTCTTTTTGCATCATTTTTTTAGCATTTGGTGTGAGGGAAGGCCTTGAGTTTTCGGCACAGAGTGCTTTTTCATGCACCGATTGTTCTTTGTCTGCTGGCAGGAAACTCCCATGAATTTTGTGGACCCTAAGGAGTACAATTACCCAGGATTGGTGAGAAAGAACCGCTACAAAACTATTTTACCAAGTGAGTGAAACCATCTCACGTTATCAACAAACTATAGCAGTGTAATCCTGCTGCTTCACTTTAATTTATTTACTTGCTCATGATGAGTCTCTGCATCATCTTTTATACAGTATTACTATTAACACTGAGTCTTAACACACTTTCAGATACACACAGCAGAGTCATCTTAAAGTCACAGGATGAAGAGGATTTTCTCTCCACTTACATCAATGCTAATTATCTCACAGTAAGTGAACATGTGTGTGTTTATGCACATATTGTATCCTCAGCACAACTTCACATAACAGTCACTGTTAAGCCACATGAGCTCACCAGCTTTTGTCTTGCTGGTCTCTGGTAATAAATAACTGTCAAACCCAGTGATGTTTTTGTATTGGTGTGTGCGTGCAGGGTTACGGGGGTGAGGAACGAGCTTACATTGCCACCCAGGGTCCCACTGTGAACACAGTAGGGGATTTCTGGAGGATGGTCTGGCAGGAGAGAAGCCCAATCATCGTGATGATCACCAACCTGGAGGAGAAGAATGAGGTCATTGTGCAGAGATGCATAACATTGATGATGGATTATTTACTGAATGGAGTTGTGTAGCTTCTTATCTTGTGTGTTCATTGCTTCTTGTAGAAATGTGCCGAGTACTGGCCTGAGGACACTGTGACCCACGAGGGCATAGAGATCACTGTTGTCACGGTAACTCAAGAGGATGACTACAGTCTTAGAGTGTTTACTCTAAAGGTAATCCACAGGACATCTTTTAATATGTCACAATAAGAAATGTGAATGCAGCTTAAAGGATTAGCTCCAAGAAAAGGTCAAAAATCTGTTTCATAATTTACAACCGATGGGATCAAGGAGTGTAACACAGAAATTTCTTCTCAACACACATCTAAGTACGCTACTGTTTGTGACTGCTCTTTGCATCCATACTAAAAGCTTTATAAACACTTATTTCTGAACAGAAACATGTATTTAAACCAATTAAAACTCTGTGGGAAAATAATTACTACAGCTGGCTGTATCCTGAAATTACGGAAGCTGAGAAGGGCCATGGTTGCATGTTTTTAACACCGTTTTCTCATAATAATAGCATCATTTATTACATGGGGGCTGGAGTTGTTCCAGCTCCATTACAGCACTTTTCAGAGACCCAAACGTTCAGTCTGACTCAAACATTCAGTCTGACCCAAACATTTGACCAAAACATTCAGTCTGACCCAAACATTTGACCCAAACGTTCAGTCTGACTCAAACATTCAGTCTGACCCAAACATTTGACCCAAACGTTCAGTCTGACCCAAACGTTCACCCCTTGCAAGAACTTAGAATCCACACAGACAACAAACAGGTACAAGGTTCCAGTCACAGATATAATTACAAAAATAAAAAAAAATAAGTATGTACATAATAAATTGATGTGGATTTTAATAAGAGTGTTGGTGGTGTACTGGGAGCAGTACTGGTTTTCAGTCTAACTGCTGCAGGAATCAACGTGGAGGCTTTGGATGCAGCAGACTGTCTGTAAAGGAGCTCTGTCAGTGTTTGGGAAGGGTGTGGGGAGGTGGACTTCCCTTCAGCATGGATAAGCACCTAGCCTGTACTGGGAGCATCCCAGTACAGATCAGAGGCCTCAATTATAAAGCTTGCTTAAGCAAAAAATTTGCATAGGAATGTTACTATGCAAACTCTGGAGTTTATAAAAATAAACTTGACGCAGAAGAGTGCGTACCGCTGCCGCAACTTTGGACCTGGTGTAGTAACATTTTAAAGAGAGAAAACTGGCTTCACAGCTGATAAGATGATACATTTAAGTCATTAAACACATATTTATTATCATTCACACTAGAAAAACACAGAAAAAAATATTATTATATACATGCCCAAAAAAGCAGCTATTTATTCCATAAGTACATATTTAAACATCAGTATGTTCATACTAAAAACATCATCACGCTTATTAATACATTAATTATGACTGCACTCATGTTGCTATAAGGGCTCCATGTGAGAACGAGGTTGTCTATATGAACCATAAAAACATTCATTCCATTAACTTAGAAGTTATTTGTAACGCGGACATGATCCTGATAAACCCGATAGAGCGGCGGCCGTCTGCTTGTTTGTTACGTTGCTACTCTAAAATAAGATGGCCTTACTGTCTCCACCTCACTAATGAGCATCTCGATTCCAGTCTCTGAAAATGTTAAGTTCGGTTGCCATGATTCTGCCACAAACACTCGTTCATTCACATGCCGACATATTTATGCGCTGCTTTGCATTGACCGTATATGGTAGAGAGTGGGTGTGTAGGGGTGGGAACGAGAACCAAAATCAGCCGGGCAACATTTTTTAGCACGGTTGTGGTTTATAAAAGGAAATTGTGTGAACCTGAGCGTACACAGTGTTGTTGTTTTTTTTTTATCAGACTTTTACTTTGGTGTACCAACTAGTTGGTTTTTTTTGCTAAGCAGAATTCTAGTAGTGATTCTACACAAAGTTTTATAAATGAGACCCCAACTCTATACTGGGATGCTTCAGTATAGTAAAATTTATATGAGATAAGGAAACATCTATCACTGATCAAGTCTCATAAAGAAAATTGTGACGTGTTTCAGTGATAAGTTTTGCAAATCATTCATTCAGAGAATTACACATGTGCACCATGACTGTAGCCCCTCCTCAGCTGTCAGGGGGTCTCACTCTCTTTCCAGCCCATCAGCAAACTTTGTCATCAAAAGATAACACAACCAACTTGTTTATTAAGATAGCATTAAAAAAAGAAAAGTCGAGCTTGGCCGCTTGAGGCTTCTGTACAAAACAACTTGCTTAAATGATAATTATCCCACGCTCCATAATGAACCCTGTTGTACAAACAATGTTTAAATGTCATGTTTTGTTATTCTTTATTTTAAAGTTTGCAACAAATAAAGATGTGATGCACCTTTTAAAACCAAACACAAAAGTTGTATTTTGACTTCCTACCAGTGTTTTTGTCGGTGGTTTCCATTACGTTCTGCTGCGGCTGCATTTTTTTTAAACTGTTGCTAATTTACGAGAATTTGTATTGAAACTGAGGTCATCGTGGCATCAGTGCTCTGTAAACCTACTATGATTCAGCTAATGCAGCCTGCATCTGATAATTAAGCACCATGGGATTATTATATAAATGTGCTCAGAGCTGAAAGCTTGTTGTTTGTTTATCTTTGGTTATTTATCTGTAGCATCAATAATTACAGACCTATCGACAACTAGGGAATGGTGAAATGGATTTGATGGTGCACAGTACTGTCAAGGGTAGAATAGGCAGTGAAGGGTTTTTTTTTCTTATTCTTTTTCCATGTCTTGTTTTGCATTCACTGTTGTCATGGCAACTGACACCAATATAACAGAGCGGATATACACACAGTTCAACGGGCTGCTCAGAAATAATGTTTTATGTGCCTGGCAGTGAATCTATGCACATGATGATGGGATTTCATGTCTGTGTGGGTACCAGTGTGGGGAGGAGGAACGCACTCTGCGGCATTACTGGTACACCTCCTGGCCAGATCAGAAGACCCCGGACAAGGCTCCACCTCTGCTGGAGCTGGTACAGGAAGTGGAACGAGCCAGGGAGGAAGCCCCGCCCACCAGTGGTCCCATTATCGTACACTGCAGGTGAGCTGCTGAAGGAAAGAGAAAGATCAGGCGTCTTATTGCTTTTTGCTTTGATTAACATCCAATCTCAGTTACATGTTTCTCACTCATCCTTCTTTTCTTTTCCCAGTGCTGGAATTGGTCGAACTGGCTGCTTCATCGCCACCTCCATCCTTTCCAGGCAGCTGAGGATAGAGGGTGTGGTTGACATCCTGAGAACCACCTGCCAGCTCCGTCTGGACAGGTGAGACAAGCTTAGTCCTTCTTCATGCACTCGCCTGTCTTTAGTTCTGCCAAAAAAGAAAAGACGTCATTTGTTTTGACCGAGATCCAAATCACAAGACAAAGCTCTGTGGGGTTCATCAAAATCTTGAAAATCACTTTATCGCCATTTACTAGGAGTAATGATCATTAAGTTTTGAATGGATGAAAGTAAAAGCATCAAGCCTCCATTGATTATTATACTTTTAATATACAACAATTATGCCTCATTTTCAGGTATCACCTCAAAGACCTCATGTTCAGTGCAGCTTTGTGTGCTTCTCCTTTCTGATCCATGTGTTACAAGCAGCCAAAGCTCATGTCAGAAAAAGTGATACGATATAAAGCTTAATTTAAATAGTATGAAAATAAATAAACAGAGATTTCCTGCAGTGCTTAGCATTACTCGAGTAAATACGAAACACTCAATTACAGAAATCTAGAACAAAGTAAAGGAAATTTCCTGCTTGATCTTAATGGAAATATATTTTAAAAAATCAATTAAGACTTTTGAAAACCAGTGAAAGTATGACTTTATCACCAAGAAGAAGAAAAAAGCAACTATAAATGTGAAAAACTATTGATCCTTCCATAAAATAACGCGCACACTCAAACTTCTGTCCTCGTATTTGTCTACATGGATCTAAGTGACAGCATCCTCTTACCTCATTTATAGCCACAGTTTCCCTTCTTGGTGGACATTAAGGGTGGCAGCATCCTCTGACAACTGTTTTGTTGCAGCTGTTCACTGATTTTTATTATTTCAGTCATTTTAATTATGTATAAGAAGGCTTAGTGGGTCATGACCCACTTCAGCATGACATCATGTGTATATGCTGGCTTATTTCAGCAAAGCTTTCTTGCAGCTTGTATTTAAAAGAAAAAAAATCTGACATTGTTTTATTCCTGTTGTCATAATTCCTTAATGCCTTAAATGTTGCCTGAAGCGCTGTGTGACAGCCAAGATGTTGATGTAGATTAGAAAGGATGCATCAAAGCTCCTTTTTTCAGTAGTTCTGGATCATCCTACTTAGTTAGGGGCTAAATAAACCTGGACTATTAAGCCTTAAAGATCTTTGCATGTGTTATTTTGCATGCACATAGCTCCGACAGGATACCTTTTATAGTTTTATATTTTCATCTGGCACCACCTTCAGGTCAAGCTTTTAATATGTTTAATAAAACTAACCTGACGGAACATAAACATGTTTTGTATAAGACAAAGCAGAAAAGACTTGCTATGTGGGTTAAGGAAATGTAATACTAATAGAAATAAACATGCTTGAGGTATTGGGAATGGTGATGAAGTACTCGCATAAACTAATATATTTCTAACTGGAAAGCAAACTTCATACAGCGCTAAAGACTCCTTTCATGTCTAATTTCAGCCAATGAATATAAAATACATAAATAAATAAAATAAATAAACAAACATTTATTGGTTGTTTGACAGAAATGATAAAATACATCTGTATCTTGTAACAAAACAGTGATTATAAAGTATTTTAACTGGCCTTGCATCAAAGCATATCAAATCGAAACATGACTGTGGCCTTCGATATGTCATCCCTTCTTCTGCTTATGTTTCTGAGGGTCTTTTGACAGAAGTCTGGACTTGGACTGGCTCTTAGAACACTTTCATTCCCTTTTTTCAGCCATAATGTTGTTGTTTTTCAGATAAATATTCTGTTTTGTGGCCCAGTTTCAACCAAGACTCATCATTTAATCATGATTGTTCAATCAAAAGATTGTTTACATATGATATGCTACACTAAGCTACAATATGATATACTTATAAAACTAATCGGGAATCAGTGATTGGTGGGTTCCTGCACCGCACCCTGGCAGAGGGACTCCAATCAGTTCTGTTTTGGCCAGTTGCCGTGGTGACGCCCTCCTCGGTCCTTGGTGTGACCGGATCCCCAAGATATTGCTTCCTCACCTCAGCCTCAAACCAGATCCTCGTCGCCAGATGTGTATTTATCTAAAAAACTAAATGTTTCATTCCATTTTATCTTAATGTTTCTTAATGTTTTAAAGAAACTGAAACTTTCATGCAGAGGTTTATGCATGAGGAAGAGGCAGAGTGTGTGTGCATGCGCAGCGAAGGTGTGATAATGATCAGCTGTGATATCTTTTAAAGCAGTTTGAGCTGCTTTTGTATGAAAAGTGTTTTATAAATAAAGTTTTTGTTGTTTTTTCAGGGGTGGGATGATCCAGACGTGTGAGCAGTACCAATTTGTGCATCATGTCCTCAGCTTGTACGAGAAGCAGCTGTCTCACGATGCTGAGGAGTAGAGTGAGCGCTGCAGCCACACCCAGACCGAGACACACCACTGTACACCGTACCGCCTCTGCTGGTGCGCACCACTGTACCTACCATCATTTCAATCTCACCCTTTAACAACTTTACACCATGTTGCTTCTTCATCCAGAGGCAGGCTCGTTCAGAGAGGACGGAGGGGTTGGCGTTAAATCTGTGCTTATTGAGCAGAATAAAAACAGCCCTCCTAAACTCTTAATCACTCACTGTAATGTCACAAATACACACTTTCCTGGTGAGCTGCAGCAGTCCGGCCTGACGTAATCCAAGCTCGCGCTCGCAGCAGCATCTCATTCGCAGTGTTGAAGTTTCTTTCGTATGATCAGTCGCAGTCATCAAGGCCTTGTTCTGCTCTCGCTCCCTCATATAAAATGATTGTACAGTTAACAAAAGAATAAAATGGAACTGCAGCAAACTCATAGCACTCGTTGAAGAGTTTGCTTTAAGGAAAACTAAGTTCGGACTAAGAAAGCTGGTGTTGATAATAAGGGCCCTTTACAGCATAAATGCCAGCATAATTTCCGTCTACAGAGATAATCAAAATGCCAGCCTAATATTTAACACTATATTGATATAAAAGTTCACATGATGTATAAGTTAACTAACATCTAGCCTTTTGTCTGACTCCTAATGTAAAATATAATAATAATAAAGATAAAAAAAAACTATTTTCAGAAGGCCTGAGTCACCTCATCTTCAGGTTGCATGGTGCTAAGTGTTCATTAAAGGCATGTGCAATCTTATGGAACATAGGAATGTAACAGTTAGGTTATTGATTAACTAATTAGGATTTGTGTGCAGTCTACAGTATTACAGTTTTACCATGCTGCCTGTGCAGTCCTCATGGCCTATGCCGTTTACAGAAATCATCTTCTGTGTTAGGGCCACATAGATGTTCACTCAGAGGCATCACAGACCGGAGACGCTGAGGAGGCGGAGGCCACAATCAGAACCTCATCGTGCACACAGTCCCCAGCCATATACATGGATTATATGTGTCAAGTAGAGAAAAAAGCATATTTAGCCTGTAAATTTCCTGTTACGGAAAGTTAGTCATGCTCATGCTCTGTGATGCCTCTGCTTCCAACAGTAGCTTATACACATCTGTGAAGTAAGAAGCTCATGATTGTTGTATAGACAGGCCAGGCCTAAACTGTATGAAGCACAATAGACCAACTAAGGTTGTCTCTCTGATGTTCAGCTGTATAAGTTCCTTTTCACCCCTTGTATTGTGTTTTGATTGTGTTGAGTTTAATGGATTGCATGTGCTGTATGGGACTCCATAGGTCCACAATCAAAGCGACGTGATTGGTTGTCCAGCTTTTTGTTGTGTAAAAGGGTTTAAGCCTATTATTATTATTATTATTATTATTATTATTATTATTATTATTATTATTATTATTATTATTATTATTATTATTAT
>JBAMHX010000011.1:26638508-26651917 GCA_037177515.1 Pseudomugil tenellus
TGTCAGACTATTGACAAAATCTTCTGATAATGTCAGTGTACTCGAATGAAACATTTTTATTTCACGTGCTTCTTCTCAGTGCTTACCAGGTCCTCTCCTGGTCAAAATGGAGATAACAAAAGAGCCAAACAGTCAGACATACAACGACCAGCAATCAGTATTTCTCTCTGCTACAGTATTGCTTTAAGTTGTGAGTTTTTGCATCCAAATAAAAGTAGATTTTCATGAGTTCGTGTCGATATTTTTTTGTCCTGAGCTCTTCTTATTAGCACAAAATGCAGGTTTTATTGTTGATCACATAGTGCAGTGATAACAAGCGGCCACTAGGTGTCAGTGTTTGCACACTTTGCCGCTTGTTCTGACTCGTAATTCACAATGTTGCGCCAGTGACACATTAATGATGGCAGAGCAGCAAAACAAAGGATTTCAATCAGACAAAAGAACAAATTATAACCAAAATTATTGCATATGTTTTATTCATTGGCTCCTAAGAATGTGATGCCGGATATAAATCCTTGTCAACTTTTGTCTAAATAAATGTGATATTTATTTATTTTGGCGTGTTTTCCCTTTATCTTAAAGCCCTGACATTTTATAGCATTAGAGTATTTTTTTATTCATGTGTGATACATCAGTGCACCAAATATTATTGATCTTTATTTACTTCCTTTTAGTTGACCTAAAGCAGTACAAGTTCATTTACATTTTGCAAGTACTTTTTTATATAACTTTTTTATACTTTTTTATATAAATCCCACTCAATTAGTGTTTTATCGTATTTTCTTATTTTTCTTGTTTCAATTGAATTCGATTCAATAGAATTGTTTTCAACCAACTGAATTACTTCTGTTTGTAAAAATAAATTAGGTAAAAGTTAATAGATTAAGTTCAACCTGCCACAAAAACTATTCAAATAATTGGACATTTATTGGAAATGTCTGTTCAGCAGAAAGTAACATTTTATCATTTATTTACAATTTAAATCTGTGTTATGTGTAATGTTGTAGCCTATGTTATGTTTATATTTAAAACAAAGTTGGGACCATGAGAAAGCCAGTACTACAGTAAGTCACACGAACTATGACCCAAACTGCTTTCAATACCAGAAACCAACACACCACATTTTAACAGTTTTGCATCAATCAGATGTAATTTGTCACCTTTTTAAGTCGTCTTTGTTATACTCAAATATAAAAAATATTTGAGTAAGTTGACACAAAACTGTCAAGTTGAAGAAAGTTAAGTGGGGTAATGTATTAAAATTAATCATCTTCATTTAAAACAATTCGTTTTAGTTTGTTAAACTGTTTTTTAATGTCTTCTTCTCATCTGCACATTATGTCGTCCCCCAGAGCCTTTCCAACAGTTTGTACTTGTAAATTCATGGTCATACACAGCTCATTGCCAATGTTTACTCAGTTGAAAGAAAACCATAACATCCTGATTTAGCTTTTTATATTTGTGCATTTGCTGTTTGTGCAGTTTTTTTTATCTGTTGTTCAATCTTTATTGATTATGGTATTTGAATACTATGTGGTTTGACTGTTAATGAATGATGAGTACAAATATAATCTTAAAAGTTGCTTATTTGCTGGTCATTCTGTGTGTTAATGAGCCAATAAGAATTTAGTCTTAATATTTTCCGGGTTTACAGGCTGATAGATAATATCTATGGCTTTTATAGAAAATATCTGTGTTCTGCCTCCAAGAGAGCATTTATGAAAAAAAGGAAAAATATTTCTAAACAAATAATCATGAAACAAATATGTCACAATGAAAAAATAATAAAATTAAATAGCTTTCTTTTTTTCTTTTACAAAAAAATACACCCTTTTCAATAAAGTATAGCTATTTTTTTATGTTACTAAATTTTATAACCCAGTTTGAGATCAAAGTCTGTGCAGCGACTGGCTTTTGCTCGCTATTTGCTGCTGTTTTCATAACTGCAAAAGCTCAACATTTGAAATAAAAAAAGTAAATTAGATTGAAAAAATATATGTATTAATTCTTCTTTTTGTTGCTAATTTATTATCTTCCTCCTATTGACAGCAGGATTCACTCCCCACGAGCGCGTCCCCTTTAAAAAAAAAAGCCAACCTGTCCCTTCAATCCACAGAGCAGAACGCTGACGTCATCCTGCCCCTAAGCTCCCGTCGCTGATTGGCTGGAGATGACGTCAACGGATAATTTTTCTTTTTTCCACTCCTCTCCCTCCTGAACCATGACCTCATCGCTTTAGTTCATGAAAGTGCTAAAGTGCACCTCCTGTACCTGACTCCCCTCCTCCTCCTCCCTAACATATACATACACACTAACCTTTACGTAGCTTAGCTAAGCTAATCTAACCTCCCACGAGCTCGACTAAATCGCCTGGTCAGTTAAAGGGCCAAGGGAGCAGTTGGTAGCCCTCGAGCGCGCCCTCATGCCTTGTTTGTTCCTGGCGCTGTCACCTTCTGTCAGCTGTGGGCAACTGTCCTCCCACAACACCGCCAGGTAAACAGCGGCCAGCCCCCATGAAGGCGCCGCCGTCCCGCTCACTAATGGCGACCAGTTGAAAAACCCATCAGCGTCCGCGTGAAGCCCGAGGTGAGTGCTCGTGTGTGTTTAATAATGCTTCCATAAAGCGCGTTGCTACTCGTAAAGCTAGCCCTGCTCGTGCCCCCCGCTGCTGCTGCTGCTGTTGCCGCAAGCCCGCGCGCACGCGCTCGCGCCCCCCTCCTCCTTGATGTGCGCTCCCGTTTTGTAATGGGAATTAAAGCCGTCCCGGTTGAAGTTATTTGTTTATTTATCGTGATTAATATTTGGTAGCTCGTTGCCTGCTCGTATGAAGGTAGGTGGGTATAATTTATTATAAATTTTATTATAAATATTCACACACAAACATGTTTGTTCCGATTTTCGCTTCCTTTTCCTCTTTTGCCGCCTGGTCACCGCAGCGTTAACGCGATCCATGAAGCGGTGCGTTTTCGCATGCGGACATATCCACGCGTCATAACAAAACAGGGCAGGCCTCCCACTGACAGAACAGGGACTGTCCTTTACATTGATTTTAATTAAACTAAATGATGTGAACCCAGTGGACATCCACCCTTCTCTGTAATGTAGGTCGCTTTATTCTAGCGCGCATCATCCTCCATCATTGTTATTAACGCTGTCACTCTGTAGCCTGAACAGCATTTCTGTCTTTGTGTGCCTCATTTCCGTCTTTTGCAGAATGTAAAGCATTGCAATTACTGCAGGATTTATTTTTATAACTATGTTCATGCTTTCACGTGGCTGTATTGTTGTGGTATTCCTGCGTTTGGGGGAAAACTTCATTTATTTAATTTTATAAATTGCTTTCATCTCGTTGTTGCCATGTTGGAGTCCGCATGGGTAATCCCAGTTTGTTATATGACCCTGCAGTTTTCCAGCTGCAGAACTGGCAGAATATTGATCGGAGGACACCAGAGGGCTTTATGTCTAGATTTGTTGTTTACAGTATCACGGAGATGATCTCCTTCACCATCCCCAACCAGGAATTGATTTTTCAAAAAGACATGATGGCTGTTACACCACGATGCATTAATCCAAAGATAAACACCCAGACAAACACTCATCATTTACACCCAGAGATGAAATATTGTGTTTTAGACGGATTTGAGTTCAAATGTAAAGTAATGTTCACTGTTTTGGCGTTTTTATATCTAATTATTATAGCGGTTGTTTATAAATGTTTAGATTGAATCTTTCTAAAATCTATATCTTTAATCTCTCTGAAGTTTCATTCATGAAAATTCACTTCATGATCATCTTCTGTTAAATAACCAACAAATTCCAAACATTGGATTCCAGTTTTGCATATGTGAGGACTAGTTTGATGTGACGACAACACGTCTTAGACTATTAGACATATTATTTTATTACATTTCTCATTTTATGCGTAGTTTTCTCCAACGCAAACAACTAGCCGGTTGTAATTTTGCATCAATGGTACTTTATCGTGTTTACTTTTCAAACTGTAAATAATACATACAGTCAAAGGAGAGACTGTTTCTTAACACACAACTTTTAGTCCACGAGAGAGTCTGTGGCTCAGAGTAAAGTGCATGAGATACTATGGTGATGTCATTGTTTGCAGTCTAAATAAACGTATCTCTCATTGTGGGACAGTAAAGAGTCAGCTATTTATCAGCCCTCTCAAGGCTGTGGACATAGGTGATGTGATGCAGGGAGTAAATGAATAACCTGGACGGTATTACATCATTGCTGGTTGGCCTCCATTTGCTCTCTTTGTGTTTGCCTCTCCATGATGTCTGATATGGCATTATTGACCTGCTCCGTGTTGCTGAGCTCATTCTTAAATGTATGTGAATTTTCATGGATTGTGCATTTTATGAAGAAGTTACTGTTTCAGATGTCACAAAGAGATTTTGTGTTTTTTTTATTGTTAGCAATAAAAAGAGCAGCAGTAAATTCAGTTGATGATTTATTTTACTTCACAAGATGGAAAACTATAGTTATTATGGGTGCCATGCTGAGAACAAGATGCCCATACTACTGTCTTACCCAGGTAGCCTTTATTATTATTATTTGCTACTCCTCCCAGGTCTTTGCCCTTACTCCCACAAAAGTTATATCAAATCGTTTGGCTTAATTCAGAGAAGCGTGCTATGACTTTTCATGTACAAAAGTCTTAGAGTGTGGAAATAATTGGCAAAAAACGGAGGACATTCACCACATTAACATGAATGGCATTCCAATTAAATTCTAGCAAGACCAGCCAAGAAAAAGCAACACCATTCACATTTTAAGCAAGACAGAACAGATTCAACTTTCACCATGTTTTGACACAATAATGACACAAAATAAAGTTTAAGCAAAGAACTAAGCCGATCTCTCCCAGTTTGACCACCCTGATTCTCTTCAAAAAAGTTTGTGAAAATGCTTTATTCAAACGGTTCTCACAGGCAGAGTTTTGTCCTACATACATAAACTATATATCAAAACGTAGAAAATTACAAAGTTGACATTGGATCCAAATTGCTGGGATTTATAGTTTTTAAGTTATGGAACAAGTTCTCTACATTGACTCCCCATTCAAAATGTATTTTCTCTCTTAAAAAACTTTGTGTGTATTTGAATCGCTGCCATTTAAGTTCTGTTCACAGTAGGAAAAAAATAAATTACATCCCTGTCTAGCTGCAACCCTTGTGGTGCTCATAGGGAAAATATCTATCTATTATTGTTTTGCTGCAGCAGAGAGGAGTTATGGAAGGCGGCAAAGTGGAAGAAAAGCTGTCTGTCAGATTTAGGGAGAAGAGTGTATGTGAGTGTGTGTGAGAGCAGGAAATGCTCGTTACCAAGGTAACAAATGCAGGGGGGTTGGTCCTGCACACTTTGCACACCGTCTTTCTTTGTCCATTTCTCTTTTTCCCTCTTCATCTTCTCTTAAGAGATGTTTTTTCTTTCACAGACTTAGGTGTATCAACCTGTGTCTGTACATGGCCCCTCCCTCACGGACAGCACAGTTGTTGTGAGCACACCCGCACAAAACCTCTGTTCGTGCAAAGCGGCGGGCGCGTGGGGCAACAGACCACTGCATGGCACACATCAAAACTTCCTCAGAAATTTTCTAGTTTCCATATTGCTCTCTACTTAGATATAATTGAGCAAATCATACTGTATATGAAGATTATCAAAAATAATTTACATAGATTTTAAGTTCTTATATTGATAAATTATCAATAAGAAAGTTAATGTACTAATTTCAGTGATGTGTGAATATTCAAACATGAGCATATGAGCACCTGAACACATCTTGATACACTTTTATTACTTTTATACAACTTAAAATTCAGTAATTCTTATTTTCATTTAAGACATCTATTGTTACTGCTAATGGCAGTGTCAGCTCTGTTAGCTCAAAGTGAAAATAAGAGGAAAAAAAAAGTCAGAAAATATGTTGAAATGTTTGTCAGCTGTGTGGAAATAATTCAGAGTCAGAAAGAAACTGAGTAAGAGAAGAGAAAATGCTGTTGGAAGTGTCTCGAATTGTTCCTCCAACGCAAAACGACGCAAACGATCTGTTTGACAGCTTCAGTCGGAATCAGAAATCTCTATTTGACAAATACAAACATCTGATTGTGGAAAAGACAAATAAGTATATAAGACATGTCAGCTGAATAAGTTTATGAAACTATTGTATGAATTGGTGATATGACAAGTAAACAAATGTAATATGGCTGCTTTAAAACAGTCATCTCAAGGAAAAAGCTCTCTCCCGTCCTTAAAAGCCTTCAGAACTGGACCAGTTTAGCTTTTCTAGGTGTAACCTAGAAACAGAAAGATGTGTTGTTCACTCTCGTCTCTTGGGATCAGTTTGAGCTTCTCATATTCGTATCATTCTGTTATCATTTGTTTCTGAGTTCCTTGTCCTAAGGGAGCAAGACATAAGCTTAAAAGAGAAAAGAGACAATCTGAGAGCTCAACAGCGAGAGACAGAACTGTGTATTTCTCACTGGCGTTACGTTAACGGCACAATCAGGAACACAATCACAGATCAGGAAGAGAGACTGGCGATTAGAGAGCTCACACGATGCTCACTATAAGACTTATTTCTCAGGAAGAACATTTAAAAAGAATGTGAAGACGGCTTTCGTCTTGTTTATATGTAGGAGATGGAAATGTGACATGAAGGAGGAGCTTCGCTGTGGAGTACAGCAGCCCATCAGGCAGGTTCATCTTTTTCATCACCAACTTCAGGTTCATTTAATGTATGTCTCTTGAGTTATTAGTAATGTCCAACATCATTCTGGCCATCTGGCTTTATTTTAAATGTAACACTCGCTGTCACTTCTCCTCCCTTCCTGTATCCTCACTCAGCATCAGCACCAATAGCATCCCGTCGCCATCACTCTCCGCGTGCCCCCTGATTACCCCAGCCAGGCTGTTTCTATGGCAACGACAGAATCTGCTCCGGGCCTGCACACACCGTCTGTCTCTCTGCTTTCTCTACTCCTTGCTTGATTTCCTCCATGCAGGCAGAGCCTCAAAGCGAGCTCCTGACTGCTGTCTATTTTAGTCTGAGCAGCTTATTTGTTGTTTTTTTTTTCCTGCCTAAATGTGAGATGTAAGAAATACATTCACACATAGTGGATGGCTGAGTAAACAAGCTGAGGTTTATTCCACATGTCTACATCATCGTCATCATCGCCTGATTTCTTTTGTCCGTGTATAATGTAGCTATTCTGTCTGCGTTCATCACATCCTGTTAACACGTCTTGATTTTCATTCTTTTTCGCTCAAACAGTCTTAAAAGATGCAGAGCTCCAGCCTCTCACTGCCACACATGTAAACCTGCACACTCCTCCCCTCCCCATCCTCGTTCGCTGCACAAGACGAAGAATAGAGTGATAGGGAAGAAAGGAGGGATTTAGAGAGAAAAAGTGAGAGACCTTGGCTGGGAGGGGAAGCAGTCGCCATTAGACATATGCAGTCAGATGCTGTGTTCAGCAGCAGGGACAGAGAGGAAGAGGGCAAAACATTCCCACCCCTGCTAGATATGTCATCAACAGCTTGATTGAGGGCCTGCCTGCCAGTAAAGGTAGGGAATAACAGGTGACGGGGGCGGGTCAAAATGTATCTGGGGCTGACTCTGATTTATATTTGGATGCAAATCATGGTAAAAGTGGAGCTAAGTTATTATGTGTGTTTTGTTTCTGGTGATTCTCATTGCAATAATTACAGACACAGATTAGCCAAATGGACCAGTCTCATTTATTTCAGATTTTTAGATGAGGAGCAGGTTATATTAAGGTTGTTCTGAATGTTCTGTGCTTTACTAGAACTCTTGATGTTGCAGTTTGTAGCTTGCTTGTATCCTTGCTGTCTCGGATCTGCTTTCTGAAACGGCAGCAGCTTTGAAGATGTTAACTTTGTGTCCATGTTGTTGTCCTGCATGTTCATGTTTAGAAAGCAAAGCTACTCAGGCCGCAGTCCTGCAGGTTTTCAGTGTGTCCCTGCTCCGACACACCTGCATCAACGTAACGAGTTTCATTGACTCATGTTTGGAGCAGGGAGACATAGAAGAGCTGTAGCAATGCAGCGGGACCAAACTGAGTAGCCCTGATCTAGAGGAAGGCTGCAAGGCCTCTGCTGTAAATAATGATCCTGCAGCTCGATTTGGCAAATCTTCACGCCATCTCATCCATGTTTCCCCCCCCTCACCTCGCTCTGGCTGAGTTGCTTAGCTTGAAATGTCCTCGATGAATAACAACCTTTGCTGCCTCCCCTCAGCTCTCCTCTCTCCCTCCATGCAGGGGTGTGCTGGTGTCAGAACACAAGTGAAAAGTTGCAGAACAGCCCGGATATTCTCTTAAGAGAGTACAGATCAGAAGACACAGTTTCTCCACATCTCTTTTCACTTTTGTCTATTTTTTTCACACACTTTCATACTGACTGTTGGACATGTTACGTTTTATTTAAGATTGCGAAAACTTGTTCCTGATATCATTAGATTTATTATGTTTTTCCTCTTTTTTAATGTTCTAGCACATGTCTGCTTTCACATCTCCTTCTCTAAGTGCTTCTACACCTCTATGTTTTATACTTTCCCTCTTAAACCTCCATTTAGACTGTGCAGTAAATGAGAGGGATCCCATTAATTTTTGATGACACCACGTGCATGCAGATGAATAAAACAACATGGCAGCATTCACATTCTGACCCTCTCCCTTGTCGTATGACACCTGCTTGACCAAAGAGATTATCCTCAATGTGCATGGCTGTTTTTGGGTGTCGTGTCAAACGGACATCTCTGTGCTCCACTAAGGGTCACAGCTCTCGCACACATGCAGCCGCTGATCTTCGGGTCTCATGCCAAATGAACGAAAGCTGTGATGAATGTAAGCAGGGAGGAGATCAGAGTGATAGGAGAGACAGTTCATAAAGTTTATGGATAGTTTTCTATGACAAGATGTCACACTGTCTATGTCTCTGTCCAGACTTGCTCGCTGAATTCCCCCGGGCTTAATTTATCTCACGCATTCAGTTTCCTGTTTCACGAGCCACTGCACAAGAGACCTGGGATCAACAGCCACTAAGTTTCACTCACACTTGTGCGCGCACACACACACACACACACCTGCATGTCATTGTTGTGAATGTCTAATTTAAGTTTATGGCTTATTATTTGGAAGTGTGATGTTCCTTCAGATCTCACGACGATGATCAAGCTGACTTTTAAGTCTTTAAATAACTTTCACATTCATGTTTAGCGGTGCAGTTATTTTAATATGCGAGGAGCTCAAAAGGCTGCTAATAAAAGATTACCTAAAATAATACATCGCATACCACACATGGGGTTGGGCTTTTGTGCACAGTAGTTTTCTGATTGTCACAATGTAGTAGTTGAGTGAGTTTTGCTTGGTGTGATGAATGGATGGAGGCTTCATGTGAGATATAACCTACACCCCTTATGATCATCCAGTCATCGGTAAATCCACACTGACAGTGGTTGTCCTGAATGTCCCTGTTGCCAATAATAAACCCTGAATACCGAGCTCACTTCCACTTGTATGACTCTTTTCTAACTGTTACATTTTCTTCTTTTTTTTGTCTGCTTCTTCCTCAGGCACCATGGATGTCTTAGTGCCTGCTGCAGTGCTAACCCTCCTCCTCTGACCTCCTCCTCCACCTCATTTATCCCCTCTTCCTTTTGTACCTTATCCCTAACGACCCCTCCTCAATTACTGCCCAGCCCTTCCCACATGATGGCAGGGGAGAAGGGGCCCAACAAGCGAAGTGCCATGGACATCAAGCGCCTGGCAAGCCTCATCCAGAGAGGAACAGGCCGCTTGCTGGTGATTGACAGCAGGACGTTTTCTGAGTACAATGCATCGCATGTGCAAGGTGCAGTCAACGTTTGCTGCTCCAAGTTGGTGAAGAGGCGACTGCAGCAGGACAAGGTGTCCGTCACTGAGCTGCTGCAACCCAACGGCAAAGTGAAGGTGAGTTAAACCTTTCTAAGTATTTGTGGCTTTAGAGCGATACAACAATCCTCCTGATTAATGACCCTTTAATTCTATACTGGTAGTCATCAGAAGGTGCTGGTAGATGAATGTTGGGACAAATCCAGCCTTGAGTTCCTCGGTTGCTGCTGGTAACATCATACTTCCTCTACTTGGATGATGATATTCTTGTCTAATTTGATTTTAGATGGGGTTTTTTAAATAAAATGTCCTTTTTATGCAATACCACATGTACTTTGTGTGTTATTAGGATTATTTATGCTGTTGTACCACCTAGTCCTTCAGGCATTTCTGTCATTTGCAGCATTTAGAGATGATTCTTGCAAGAAATGCTGAATTTATAATTAAATGCATTTGAAAATCTGGCATTTGAAAGCAGTAGCAGCACCATTAGGTCAGCATGCTCATGTTGGATACAGCAGGTGCAGCCGAAACAAGATGCATGTATTTAAAGGAAGTGCGTTGCAGTTGCTACAACGCCAGTGATCACATTTTGGGCGTATCTTCTGTCGTTGCAGTATCGCTAAATCTGCCTGTTTCATGCATATTTCACACCTGCCGTGCACTGAATTAAAATAGTAAAGCTTTCCTTGAAGCAGAGGTTTCAAATTCAGCTGCTCATTTCAGCAAGTTGTCCCTCGTTGTCCCTGAAGTGGACTTGACTGACTTGCAAGCAGCTTTTTTCAGGTCATCTTAAACAGCCTGGCTCATGTACCAGCATACTTCTGGACTGGCTTCTCCTGCTCGCCCAGACCTGCTTCACATCTGTGGGGGCTATATTTGGCAGGCATACTGTAGGTTTGTTGCTTATCAGTGGCCATGAAATTGGATCCACCCATTTTCCATGACTTCTGCTCTGAATATGACAACCTTTTTTCCATGGCCTGTCCATCCCTGGTACCCTGGCTCCTGTATTTTTAGTCCGTGTGTGAAACTGAGGGAAATATGAGGGGGAAACCTTAGCAACGAGGGGTGTGATGGTGTTTTGTCTCCTCATCTAATTTGTGTGTGCGTACCTCTCCCAACAGTCCTAGCTGAGCAAATAAAAATGACCACAAAGCAACTGAGGATACTGCAGAAAGTGTCCTTAATGCTCGTTTTAAGTGTTATTTTCAGCTATTTAACTTTGTCCCACCCTGTACATATAAAAACAAGACACTTTACAGGTGTCATGTATTGTTTTCTTTGGTGTGACAGTGATTGGAAGTCTTTACTTTTGTTGTTTTTGTTGGTTAATCCACTGGTTATCAGGAGCCTGTCAGAGTTGCTGGTCACCCGTCTTATTGGATAAAAGATTTATGCTGTCCTCCCATTTTGCCTTCTGTCTCACAGACACTATATCTGCTCTGGAGCTGTAGCTGACTTTTTTATTATTTCTGTCTGGTACACAACCGCAGCACTTCAGTTACATGTTTAGGTGGATTTTAAGAGACCAGTTTCACTCATGCTAACAGAGTCATTTAGTTTCTTCTAGTGTCATGCACATATCCTCACTGACATGCTGATAAAACTCTTATTTCAAAGAATATATTACAATTTTTTCACACAAAATTTACATAAAATAACCAAGCAAAGGTCATATGATATTTGTAAAGCGTCATGTGTCTGGAAAATGAGATGGAAAATCCCACAGCTTGGGGTTTGACTCTTCTTTACCAACATATTCTCTTCACATAATGGTTGTATTTTGGGTTATTGGGATGCATGACCTTCTCTTGCATTCTACACATTTTGACAGTAACAACACAGTAACATTAAAAGCTGGGCGAGTTGAAAACTCATCAGCAGCTGAAGCACTGAAGCATTTTTATTATTGTGTCACCACTTTCCGCATGTTTCTAATGCTGGGTCTGTTGGGTTCATCTCTGTGTGAGGCCCTGTGCTTGGCAGATGTCACACTGTGGCACCCCACAGCGCCATGCTTCCTCATTTCTCTCACTTTCAGTCTCATGACATCTCTGTCTGTCTGTCTCTTGCAACCACAGTCTGCAGCTTTCCAACCTCAACCTGTTTATTTCCTCTCTGTCCACGCTTGCCCCATGGCTGGTTTATTATCCATTCCCCACCCCCAGTAAAGAGGATAAGGCTTGTGATTAATGCTAAGGCTGGATAAAGCTGGAACTAGCCGGGTGAGAGAGGCGGACCTGACAGACCCAGACTCCTTTGTTATTGGCTAAGCATGACATCATCCCTTTTGTTTAGCCACTGGGAGGCTGCACGTTGGGCACGTGCAGACTAGCTGTGTGGTATTAGAGCCAGCTTCCAACTAACCTCTAGCACACAAACACACAGAAAATATCCTCTCCACCCCCCACATGGCTCTGAGCATCGCCTGGAGCTGCCTCTGCAAGCCAAGCCAGCAAAGGACACCATTGTGGCTCTTTGTTGAAGAAGTGAATGCAGGAAGCAGGAGGGCAGCATTGAGGGAATTCATGGATGGACTGTTGCCTCCTCCTCCTCCCCGCCTGCATCCTACCTCACATCCCATTGAGAACTAATAGCCTGCATCCCCCATGGCACTGCACTCACCCTGCACCCAGTTTGAATGAACGGTTATTAAAATGGTGTCGTCTTTCTTCTGCCTTCCACATTCCATCCCATCATAACCCTTTCAATGATGTTAATGTAGGTCAGAAAGCCCTGGATACTGTAGGTTATGTGGTGGGGGTCCTCTGCTGGGAGAGTGACAGCATGGGTTTAGGTGGGATGGGTCTTCCTTGTGTCTTCTCTAACGAACGGAGGACAGGCGGCTGGTTGCTCGGCTTAAGCCTGGATAATCCCCGCTGCTGTGACGGGGACGGCCGGCCAAGCCGACCTGACGAATGGAGCAGACCAGCAAGTAGCAGAGAAAAGCTACCATATGTCCATATGGACACTGCTCCTCTAATGCACGAGTCATAAGGGGAAACGATGACCTACTGATGGCACCTCATGCTACTCCTGGAATATTTCTGCTTTCAGTGTTACTTTGTATGGTAGATGGCACAACAAAGATTCCCACATCTTTTTTTTTATATGTTTTTTATATTATAAAAACAGTAGATTGTCAAAAGATCTCAGATAAAAGAATCAGTTTTGTGATTAATCCACAGGGAAAACTTTTTTTTTTAAGTCAGTTTTATTATTACATAATTTTTTTGTCGCTTTTGTTGATTTTTGTACAGCATTTTGCTCGGTTGTTTTTAAAGAGCTTTGTAAATAAAGTTGAGTTAAATACTATTTGTTGTTATACTAAGAAAATCTAAAGTTCAGTTGAGATGTGTAGAGCTTTTAGACACAGAAGGGGATGTATAGTAGGGCTGCACAATTCTGGGTAAAATGAGTGTAGGAGACCGTTTTTCCTGTCAAGGACGAGGACACTGGTTTCCTTAGATTGAGAAGAATATAAATTTAATAATG
>JBAMHX010000011.1:26669248-26689189 GCA_037177515.1 Pseudomugil tenellus
GAGGCAGTTCTGAAGGCAAAAGGGGGTCCAACCCGTTACTAGCATGGTGTACCTAATAAAGTGGCCGGTGAGTGTACTGTATTGATCTTTTTTCTGCACCCCCACCTTATCTCCTCACCTCCCCCACCCTGAATCGCTCCATCCATCTTTCCCGCGTTCTCCTTGGGTGACTACCTCACCCCCCAGGCATGGCAGCTGTGTTCTCCTGTAGGCATTACATCACTGCAAGAGCAGCCTTGTTACTGATCCCCTAACAGCCGCTACTATCAACACACACACACACACGCTAATACATACACACACATGCAAATACAAGCACTTAAGCTTGTATGTATTTGGAGTAAATAACTGTCAACCCTGCACCAAACCCTGGCAGCAATGTCCCCTCCGTCTTCCCCTCACCTTCGCAACACGGATCCTCTTCCTTCATGGCTTCACACACACATTAACTCCTCACCCGAACCTGCTCTACCCGGAGAATGACGTCTCTCTTTCCTGTGATATCTTGACAGATGATCTGGGGTGTAGGATGACACTTCTGTTACTGCCTGTCTCAGCGGGAGGAACAGGGTGACAGCTTCAACAAAATATATCAAATAAAAGAAAAATACTTAAGTTAGAGAAGCTTTAACTGATCGATTTCTGTCTAGAATTTAGGCTTTCTGGACTTATTGGATGAATAAAAGCAGAAAGTCTGCTAATCAAGTAGGTTCTGAATGTGTTTCATGTGCCAAAGGTGCTGATTTTATGTGTTTATATATATATATATATAGTTGGATATTCTGGGGTTCTTTTTGTTTCTTTGTTTTGTTTTTTTTTGCTTGTTTTTTAAAGAAAAAATCAGTTGTTAAGTGGTAAAAATCCTTTTTTTCTCTCTTATGTGATGGGAAATCTAATTTATTCCTGATTTCAAAATGTTCATTTTCTTTTGAATAACATTTTGTGATTTTAACAATTTCTCAGATTATTAAAAATTTAAAGACAATAACTTTAATAATTATTGTTATTATTTGATAATAATAATTAATCATTTAATTTTAATATTAACAGGTAAAAGGTATTTATATTTATAAAAAAAGTAATCTCTTTCATTTGTGATAAAACTTTTTTACATGGTGTTTACATTAAGCACAATAACTATATGCATATTTACATTTTACAACGATAAAAGAAAGTTCTGTCTTAGCCACCTAAAAGGCTTTTGATCATCATAAATACACTAATTAGCTAGTAATATCTGTTATTATGTTTTCTTTTGACAAAAACAACCACAAAATCTTAAATAATTGATCCTGTTTATCAAAAATGGTTCAATGAAGTTTATAATCTAAAATGTATAATTAACTATGTAGCAGATGAGCCTTGTTTTTACTTCTCTTTTAAACTTTAGTCCTTTAATCAATCAAACAGCTGATCTTCTAGAAGTTTCAGGTTTCCAGAAGCACTGAGAACTGAAGCCCCTTTAACACCTTCTCACTTTTTACCATAAGCATCTATGTCATGCTCATCTCCACAGCTCTTCATGTCTGTTTTGGCCATTCTCTATGTATGTGTATGTGTGTGTAAACGGTGCGTTGCCCCAGTAACAAGTCCGCTATCATAAAGGCATGTTCTAAGTCTAAGAGGGAATCTCAGAGGAGGGGGTTTCAGGAGTGACCATACCACCTATTTCTGACACAGCAGGGACACATGTGCAGTCAATAAAAAAGGCCTGGCTGTCATTTATAGCGTCTTGGCTGTAATCCTCTAATTAACACACCTACTATTCTGAGCCTTGTTACCCTGCTGGAGGAGGAGGAGAGGGGCATAAAGAGAGCGAGATGTTTACTTTAGGAACTGAAAAGGGTCTGAGCTTTAAACAGCTTTTGTTGCTGTTGGCTCCCAGCTCGGTGGGTTTGCAGGTGTTAGGAAGCTGGTTTATGGCCTCCAGTTGCACACACAGAACAACTCGCAGATCCAACCATGTTGATTAGCGACTCTTTCACCGCTGTGTAGCACCACTGCTGCTGCTGCCTGCTGTAAACGGGGAAATCATGCAACAGCCATTTTATTGCTCTGGGTAAGTTTGTTCAGCGCTTGACACTCTTCCAAAACCTGTCTGCATCTGTCACAAAGCTCCTGATGAGCAAAGTGACCCATTTCTTCTCTCTGCTTCTCCCGCTTTTGCACAGAGGATGACGTAAGGCTGTGATCATTCAGGGGTCCACAGTGATGAGATGAGGTCAGTCAGTATGCAGCTGGCCCCTCGCTAGACATCTTGTATAAGCTTATTTGCCCCCTTTTTTTTGGAGTTGGGCAGTGACTTAATGTGCTTCTGACCTGGTTTGATGTGTAATCAGTGTACTGCTGCATCTCAGTCAGACAGACAGGGAGGAGATATAACTGATCTTCTCACAGCAGACGCTGTTTTTAGAAATTACACTGAAAGGAAAAAATAGTTGATTTAAGCCCCATAAGCCTCATTATGTAAAGCAACATATAAAATCTGTATATGCATCATGATTAGTTAGCATTTATTCACCTTGAGCTGTTTCCTAAAGTCACTATATCTGGACTACATGTTTGTCATTCCATAGTCAGGACCAGGAGTCTGTGGCCTGTCGAATCAAAGATGGCCGTCGTCCACATCACCTCTAGTGTTCTCTTCCTCATTTCATTTATTCCTTCCAGCTTTACTTGAGCTCCTCTCCATCATTTAGGAGGAGAACATAGTGACATTAACAAGCATAGGACACATTTATGAAGTCATATGCATTCTCTCATCTTCAGAGACACAACAGCCATCACCACAGCAGCTTTAACGGCCGCTCTACAAAAACAACAGCGCATTGACAACATGTGATCCAATGGAGCTACTTGGCTTATTTCTTGTTATAACACAGTAGATTTTAGTTTCATTAAAGGTGAAGAAGCTATGTTTTAAGGGCATACGTGCATTTTTAAGGTATAGTGTGACTTTAATTGTTAATAAAAAAACAGTTTAAATGTAATATTTTGCATTTTGTGCATAATTATCAACTTTTTAACAGTCAAGTGCAACAAATATGGAAAAAATTTCCTTTGAAAACCAAATTATTTGCACATCAAATCGTTTGGCTCAACAAGCCAAAGCTTGCTCTGTTTCCCCTGTAATCAACATCAAATTAAAACCAATATCTGAGTATATATCAGCTTTATAGTTTCATCTCAGTCCTGCCCTGACAGAGACCAGCTTCGACGTTAGGCCCCTGAGGTGGCTGCATATTTGTTGGGTGAGTAAGGAATGTGGTTACGTGCCTTAGACATTAGCTATGACGGAGCGCTGGCTCCACAAGAGAGGGAGTTAGCTGCGAAGGGAGGGAGGAAGGTTGGGTCTGAGCTCACGACAAGTGAGCTCATTCAGAGCCAGAGCTTCGGGAGAGAGTGCAGCTCCGTCATCTTTTTTGCAGAGAGAGTCAGAGGAGGAGGAGGGAGAGGGAGGAGTGTGAGCCAGTGGCTGAGCGAATGAGAGGCGAGGAGAGTGGAGCGGCACAACAATAGTGGGCTGCTCTTGTGGCTGTAGGCTCACAGAGACGGAGCGAGCGCTCAGCAGAACACACAGACGCTCTGAACCAGCTGCAGGCAGAGCACAGCTGGCGTTTATGTGCTTACCTTGAAGGCTACTTACTTTTGTTTTACTTCCTGAGCGTTCTGAGGCGGCTGATCCTCACAAAACCACAGAATTACCAAATATTGACGTGGGAGCATTGTAGGAATTTTTGTGGTCATTGCATTGGATTTTGGCCATATGTTGACGTGAGGAGTTTGTCCACAGACGTGTGGGACTATTTTATACATTTTTTGCTGTTGTCTGTGGTTCATTCTCTGCCTGGACGCGAGAGCGGCTAATTCAACCAGTGGAATTTGTGGACTTTGTGGACACTCGGTCTGAGGACTCACCTCCATCATCCCGTCCGCTTCTATTTGTTTGTTCTGATATTTTTGTTTGCCGAGGGGTCGCTCGGTCCCCGAAGGACGAGCAGCAGAACATTTCTGTCTGTGTGCACGCGTGAGAGAGCTGGCTCCAGGGGATGCCTCTGGATGTGGTGATTGCCCCAGCAGAGGACTGCTTTTGGCCCGATCTGCAGGACACAGACATGAGGCTGAAGATCAGGGTTCGCCGGATGAAGGAGGGGAGAGAGCTTAGAGGTGTGTATCCACCTGGAGGAGAAAGGATGTGTGTGAGGAAGTTAATAAGACCAGACCATCCCTGCTTGGAGATGTAGTGGATGAAAGCCTGTGTATGTGGTGCACATGAAAAGGATGCAGTGTGTGGAGAATGATTCTAGAAGTAGATTTTACGAAGGTAAACGCTGTTTTTACTGGAAACAGGGCTGTAAAATACACTGATAGCGCATGTAATGTAATGCATTGTGCACTGCAGATGTGTGCAAAGTCTCCACAGATTGTCAGGTATTCCAGCCCATGCTTCCTGCACATGATAGATGTGAAGTGAATTTTAAGGATCTGCACCAGAGCGATTGCTAGAAAAAATGCATCATTGGAGCTGAGCTAAACCTGTTAATTGTTTTCTCACTCTTTTGTTTGTGCAGCTAGTGTGTTTAGGGAGCCAGAATAGGAAGAAGGGGAGATTAAAAGGATGACATCATGAAGATGAGAAGCGATGAAGAGGAAAGAGAGGAGAGAAAAAGGGCTCAGAGTGAAGAATGAGAGCCGTGACCCGCAGTATGACATAGTGCTCATGCTCTCTCAGCCTGTGGTCATTGAGATGTAAAACTATTACAAAGGCTCTTTTTCATTTTCTTCTGCTCTGCTCTTGGCTTTTTGCTCTCACTCCTGCTCGCTCTCCCACTGCAGAAAGGAGTCTTGTAGAGATTATGTTATCAATATGTGTGCAGGGTGCACTGCAGGTGCTTAACATAACACCTTTTCACACAGAGCGATGAGGCAATGCCAAATAACTGCAAAAGGAAAATCCAGCCACAGAGCTAAAAACTATTAGAATGAATCTGTTTGTATTATTCAGGTTGAGCATATGAGAAGTTCAGTTTGTCCCCACACAGCCAGGTTTCCCACCTGTAAATTTCCCACTTCAGAAAAAGATATCGCACAATTACCATCATCAGATGAAAATAGTGCTGAAGCACTTTAACACGTCACTGTGGAAACAGACTTGTGCACGCAGACTGCAAGGGTTTATGGTCTTATATTGCAGTTACACAGTACTGCTAAAACAGCAGTTGATCAAAGTGACACATTCTCGCTATCTGTCCGCTCAGATAAAGAAACAATAAACTGCTCAACCGTCAGCCAGTATGACAGCATGTTAATCATATATCCATTTCAGGCGGTCGTAAAGCTGACACAATGGTTGGAAAGCAATGACCTCATCCGCCTGGCTCATCAATATTCTGTCAATCTACGCATTTCTGACAGACGCTGCTCATTCTCGCCACAAAAACACACATACTCTCATTGCTTCTTCAGGCTGCAGCTCAGCCTTTGTGGAGCTGAGAGGGACATGTGTGCAATGATGTCATGTTGGCAGGGTGAGGGGGCTCACATTGAGATGCTAATGTCCCCTCATAGTGGAGGGGACAGCTGGAGGGGCACAGAGGGATGGCGTCATGTCTCCCCTGATATGAACCACAGAGGAAAGCCACAGAGGGGTGCAGGGTAGTTATTCAGGAAGATCAATGCCCCCAGGGTTTTGTGTGTGTGTGTGTGAGTGTGTGTGAGTGCATCCATGTGTGTTTCCCTTCCATTAACAGACGAGTTAAAAAGGACAACTGAAAGCCGCACACACACGAGAGGGGGGGGTGAGCTTGTATTGACAAGGCAGTCGATTGTACGGACAGCAGTGATGTAACAGCAGAGCTCTCATTAAGCATCGCTGCCAGGCAGGTGTTTCCCAGCGTCGCTATCTTTTCCACAGAAGCATCGTTAGAAAAACCTGCATCGAAAAACGGAAACTTGGGTTCTGAGTGGCGGGATTTACATGGGGGATTTACAACCTCAGGCAGGAGCAAGGGAGGAAAATAAGCAGTTGCATAAATGATGAAGTGGGCAGAGAAGAACGGAAAAAGGAAGTCAGTGCAGGCCAGCGTTGCCGATGGCGACACAGTGCCCTCTTTCCTGCCTGTGTGTTTTTATTTTGCCGGATTTTTATTATTTTTTACTTTTTTATAGTGTGCCTTCAGAACTTTAGTCACATCCTGTCCGAGCAAATTATTATGAGTGACAATGACTTGCAATTCACCCACAAAGTCCTATTTTTGTCCCAACATTTTCATTTTCTATTATTTCTGTAAATTTAGCTGCTTGTTTATCTTGATGAAAGCTGCAGTTCAACTTGGCAACATAAAAAGTTTATCTGTTTAATGAGGCAGCGTGTTGGTTTTTCAACACATTTCCAGCACATTGAGTGTGAACTCATCTTTCCCATTTCAGCTTTCTGATGTCATCCTCATGGGCAGCTGTGTGTCATGGGGTATTTTCTGTGACAACAGCGTGAGTGTACAGTGTTTTAAGATAAGAAGCGGCATGTGTGTCGTCATTTTCTCCTGGATAAATATGAGGACATTGTGTTGCCTGAAGTTTTTTTTCCTCTCATTTGTTATTTTATCCTCACAACACCAAGGGCAACAAGTCAAACCAACTCTTGTAAACCTCACTGCCCTTCCTCGTTGCCATGGCAACTTTAAGTAGAGTGGGTTCAGGTGACGAGGTGCCGCTAACGCGCTTTATCCTCCGTGACAAAGTCCATTAGCGCCGACCATGTAAAGCTTTGACTACAAGGAAGGTGTTTGTGATTGTGTTGACGTAATCTCGGTGAAATGTAATAGCTCCAAAAAAAGCAGGCAAACACACAAAGTTCTGTCTTCTTATCTTTGACTCCAATCTCTCTGCATGCCAGTAACCCCTTACTCACTCGCTTATTCACACGCGCTGCTCTTTAATGTTTATTTAACATCAGATGAAGTCAGCGGCAGTAATCATGCTTCTGATTATTAATCCAGAGACTCGCGAGATCAAAGGATAAAAATGTTTATTCTTGTGTTCACATCTCATTCGTGCACACAAACACACTTTCTCCTGAGTGTCAGCCACACACACACACACACACACTCTGTCCACAGTGATACATCCTGTCGTGAGTATTTCTAACAACTCCCCAGCAATGTCTTCACAATGAAAGGGAAATGGTTGCAGCGTGACGTGAGGCTTTTCCTGTTGATTTATTGAACTCCAGGAATTCGCTCTTCCTGACACAGATACAGTAAATACTTTAGGCTGCAGTAGAAGAAAAAAACTGTGTGTGTGTCTTTTCTCTAACGCAAGCCGCCTAGGAACTGAGAAAGCAGGAAGAAACCCCTCAAAGAGCTCTTCCTCCTTCTGTTTTATCAATTAGTGACGCTGTAGTGCTTCAGATAAGATCGCTAAAGAAACACTGGAGGAATGGTACACCCCCGCCCAAAGCCGAGTGTAAATGACAGATGTCTGTTTAGTCAACACTATGAGCCCAAAAAAGATGCAATGATATGAGCACGCCTGCATGCCAGCGCGCTCCCTCGGCCAAACGGTGAAAGTTATCTGATCATTCTCTCTGCATCTGTCCTCCTCTTCGCTCAGCCCCCCTTCACATGGAGCGCTGATGTCATCGCTCTGCCGGTTGCCATTAATAACTGGAAACAGACAGGCCTTCTTCACTTTGCTCTTAAAGTGACAGTGCATGCAGAACAGCACTGGGTCATGATGGTGTTTTACTCCTCAGATGCTGTGCTGCTGAGCTCTAAATGCCTAATATGCTCTCCTCTGAACATTATTTTGGATATACCTCATTAGTATTCATCCCAGATGTAATATGTGTTGAGTACGCTGTGTTCGCTTCTGGTTGCTCTCCGTGTGTTTCTGCTACATGATCGCTGCAGATGGGTGTACGTTACGACGGAGAGTGATGTCCTGCTGCTCTGCTGTGTGTGCTACTTTAGGATAGTGATGTCATGTCTCACTCTCACTCAGTGTTAGTGCGCGTGGTGTTTGTGTGTGTGTGTGTTTTAGCCGTGCACTCACTGCGACCCAGATTGGGTCAAGAAGGGCTTGAAGCTAGATTAGGTTCTAATCTCCTTTCTGGGGCTCAAGGTTTCCTTGAAGCACTCTCCTCCCTTTCAGCAACTATTACCCACTCCTCAACACACACCTCGCCCCCAAATCCTCTGTTGCCCCCCTACCCTGCTGTTACACAACCACAGTACTGCATAGTAATGATAATTGTGGGCAAATGTGTGTGTGTGTGCGTGTGTGTGCACGCATAAACTGGGTGGAGAGTCAATTATAGATGGTGAGAGTGAGTATTGAACATATGTTCTCTGCAAGATTATGATCTTTGTGCTGATAATTGTGAGTGTCCATGTATGTGTGTGTGTGTGTGTGTGTGTGTGTGTGTGTGTGTGTGTGTGTGTGTCTCCATTGCGGTTGTCAGGGGGATGTTACAGGGCCTCTGTCCTGGCCCTGCACCTGTGGCCTCTTTCATTCCCCCAGCCTGACGCAATGCACTGCTACAGGACATGAGCTCATTCAGGAAACAGAGCCACACACTCTCTCTCTCGCACACACACACACACACATATGCCAAAAGTGGAGCCGCCTGCCTCTTAAAGGGCCAGACGTGCATTCCTGGCCGCCCAGCAGTTAACTTAACTCACACACAGAAGCACAGAGCGCCTCTTTTTTCGCTTCTGTTTCACTAAGCGGGACCCAGACATTGTGGCCCAGATTCAACCTCTGAATGTCTGTCACAGCGTCTGTCTGCATGCTAATGGTGAAGCAATGTTCCTGATGAGTTCCCTGAAGCTGTCGCGGTGTTTCCAGTGCGTTGTGGGACTGTTCAGTGGAAAATAATTAGCGCACCTAACCGGTTCTTGTCTTGTCTTCTGTTCTTGCAGGAGGTTTTGCAGCTTTCTCCTCATGTTTTCCTGGCCTGTGCGAAGGGAAGCCTGCCACTGCTCTGCCAATGAGCTTGTCCCAGCCCTGTTTGCCTGTGGCTAATGTAGGGCCCACTCGCATCCTGCCTCACCTCTACCTGGGTTCACAGAAAGACGTCCTCAACAAGGTATTACTGATTTCTAATCTTTTCACTGATGTCATTACAAAATGTTTTACCGTTATCTTGCAGTAATCCATGATAATAAACCACTGGTAACGCTCTCTCTGTAGGATCTGATGATTCAGAACGGGATCACTTATGTGCTGAATGCCAGCAACACCTGCCCCAAGCCAGATTTTATCAGTGAGAGCCATTTTATGCGCATCCCAGTAAATGACAACTACTGCGAGAAACTGCTTCCATGGCTGGATAAAACGAATGAATTTATAGGTAAGTGAAGGCAAATCTGAGTAAAAACTGAGCAGCAGAATTTAGAAAAGATACTAAGGCATCTGCAAGGAAGTAAATGAATCTCAAGCTATGCGTCAGGAGAAAGCCGTGCTATGCGATGTGTCCACACTTTGTCTCAGTTATGAAGCATTCACATGCAGCTTAAATAACAAACACGTTGTTCAAACAGAATACCCCCTGCAGTCTTCCGGTTAACGAGACACGTCAGGGATGCACAGCAGTGTGTGTGTTGGTGGAAAGATGTGTGTATTTACACTTGTTCCTTGCTTTCCCAATAGACAAAGCTAAGGTGTCAAACTGCAGAGTCATTGTCCACTGCCTGGCTGGAATCTCGCGTTCAGCAACCATCGCCATTGCATACATCATGAAGACAATGGGCTTGTCATCAGATGATGCCTACAGGTGCGTTTGCTCCTCCCACCCACCTCCAGCTGAACTGAGGTGTCAGCTCTGATTCACTGTAGAAGGAAATGCTAGAAGATTTTCCCTCCCCAGTCATGTGAAAGGAAATTCTTAGACTGCTTTGCTTTGTCCCAGTTGGATAAGTTTGCACTTAATGATGTACTGTACATGTGTATGCACACTAATGTAGAGGAAATCTCCTTTAAAAAAAACATTTTCTACTAAAGGACTGTAGAAAAAGAGCCATTTTATTAAGATTATCACAATAATGCAATGTTTACTTCGCATAAACTGCGTTGCAATAACTTTTCCATTTCATCCTTTGTCCTCCTGACAGGTTCGTGAAGGACCGAAGGCCGTCCATATCCCCAAACTTCAACTTCCTGGGTCAGTTGCTGGAGTTCGAGAAGGGCCTCAGATTACTCAAAGCTTTAACTTCTGACGACAAGCTCTCTGAAAACAACTCCAAGCACAGCTCAGACATTAATGGAGTCGCTACAGGTTGTGAGATGAACGGTCACCACAGCAACTGTGACTCATCGGTGGCGGAGCCTCACGTCCCATCAGAACCCAAGCTGCCATCACCCACATCCCTCCAGCAAGGCTTCAACGGCCTGCACCTCTCCGCAGAGAGGATCATGGACACCAACCGGCTTAAGCGATCCTTCTCCCTGGACATTAAGTCTGTCTACTCTCCTAACAGTCCACACTGCCCCAGCCTGGCACCCACACATGCTGAAGACGTCCCCAAACTCTGTAAACTTGACAGCCCGGGAACAGGAACCTCCAATGGTGTCTGCTCACAGTCCCCCATCCTTGACAGCCCCAACTCTTCCGATTCTCCATTCCCCTCACCGGGCAGCGGGGGCAGCATAGGAGGTTTGGGGTTTTGTGGAAACGAAGGAGCCCACCGGTCTGGTACCGCCTCATCCAGGTCCAGAAGAAAAAATAAGCACAGCTGCAACAGTTCTCCAGTCCACTCCCAACCAAACCAACCTCCACAGTCCCTCAGCTTGTTGCTGGACCACAAGAGCCCTAGCCTGGATGAAAACCGGAAGGGCTCCCTTCTCCTCCCGCTACCCTCCCTCCCCACGGTGGGGTCTGGGGCCATGTGGACCAAACACAGAGACACTGTCCAGGCCACCACTCCTGTCACTCCAGTTACTCCAACCACAGATGCGCCGTGGCATTTCGGGGCAGAGGAAGGCGGTGAGGGGGAGATGGAGCTGGGAGGAAGGGATGGAAGGGGAGAGGAGTCGTCGATGAGGTTCGGGAGCAGCTCGGCGTATGTGGCATTCGGGTGCAGCGAAGGTGTGAGGTTACGAGACAAATCCCAGAGGGAGAAGCCCTCAGCACCACAGACGCAGAGAGACCCCCGGGACTCCACATCGTCGTCCACCGGATCCAACAACAATGCGCCCGCATCGGAGAAACAGTTCAAGCGGCGCAGCTGTCAGATGGAGTTTGAAGAGGGCATCTCCGAATCAAGGTCCAGAGAAGAACTAGGGAAGATCGGGAAGCAATCGAGCTTCTCTGGTAGCATGGAGATCATCGAAGTGTCCTGACACATAATGGACGTGATCAGAGTCGTACCATGGAGGCAAAAATGGACCTGATGAGAAGACAGTGCTCTCATAGACAGTGTTAAAGACTCCAACAGAGGCTGAGCGTTAATGTGAACTGTTAGCAAGCCAAGTAGGAACCAGACCTGGACAAATAGAGCCTGAGATGACCACGCCCATCCCCAAGTCTTCTCTGAAGTAAAGTCTGGGGGGAGAGGACATAAACGGGTGACTGTTGGTACTGAAACTTTTTATGTTGATGAGTCGCAGTTGAAAAGAAATTACCCTGAGCAAATGTCATGTTGCATCCTTAATATATACAACTCCTTTACTTTGACAGATTAGACACAAACTGCTTGGCTGTGGTCAAATGTAATGTGCTTCAGTGGGTGTATAGCTTGTGATTTGAAGCCCCATATCTCCTCCCGAAGCTTCACCCTTATGTCAGAGAGCCTCTGAACCATGCACGGCTACATCCGCCCCCTCCCCTATCATAGATGCTGCATAACATCAACAGTGGACTCCTTAACGGCACCTTCTCCTCACCTCAACACAGCACAAAGCAGAGAGATCCTAAAGACTTAACAAGGCGGTACTGCATTCAAACAATGAAGGATCCTCAACTTTTTGTTGATGGAAAGACTTTGAGTAAAAGACTTGTACTGATGGGCAGTATTTCCCCCCCTCCCTCTTAAAGCACAGTGTGTCTTTCCTGACTTTGTCTTTCTTGTTTCCAGTGTTAAATGTGTGATGGGGCTAAAAATCCTGTCCAACTGAACCCAGTCCCTACTTCTGGTCACCAGTGAGCATGCACCTGAGAGGCTGACTACAGACAGACAAATACTATATATACAATATGAATATATAGCGATTTTAACGGACTTCTCTTCAGTTATAGTTTTAATTTATTGTATTGGTTCATTCTGGTAATGAGAAATAATATAATGTTTTGTGGATTTGTTTCCTTTTTCTTTTGTTGAATTATTATTATTATTTGCTGTATGGTATTTATGAACACACACTCATACAAATACACACATTCAACAAATTCAGCAAGCAATATGTGCTGTTTCTTCTTTGGAGAGAGTGATGTATGACTTTGAAATGCACTTTCCTGCTTTCTGGCAGCCAGTTATCATTCACACCCTGGCAACACGATACCCCAAAAGCCAAGTTTTGCCTTTGTTTTATATGTGGGAGGACAACAGATGTCCCATTAATGACATCTGTAAGAACAGCATCCTTGTTTTGGCTCAACTGCAGTGGGAATTATTTGATTTATCCCGTTTGAGGGCTCAAACATCAACTGGAAAGACTGTTTTGTTTGACAGCATGCAGAAGGAGTCGGAGTAGTCGAGCACTCTCTGATAATTAATGTACAGTCAACCATGAGGGCTTGCATAGCAACTGTATGCAGACACACACTCCTTAACAAGGTCAAAGACTCACAATGTGAGTCCTTTCTGAGCCAGCGCCAGTTTGTCATCGTCACAGCATGTCCCACCAAAGCTAAAACCAGACACACACACATTCTCCCCATACTGTATGCACTTCCACTTCTTTTCCCAGGTCAAGCATAGGCCCTACACACACACCCTTTTGTTCATTCTCAGGGGATCTTTCAGTGAGCGAGGCCCAACACAGGGTACACTGCTGCTGGTACATCAGCACAATGCATGTCCATAGTCCCCCCTATGCTCTCTCTTTCTCTCTCTCGCTCTCTCTCTCGCTCTCGCTCTCTCTCTCTCGCTCTCTCTCTCTCTCTCTCTCTCTCTGACTGTTTTTGATTTCTTCATTTCCAAAGCTTTGATTAAAACGGCATAACACAGTGGAAACAAAAAGCAGGATCTTCATGTTCTGAGGTGAAAAAATGAAAAGATTTGCTCTCCTGGTGCGAGATGTTTATTTATTTATTATGTAAAATATGTTTATTTTTCCCTTTAACCCTTGATTAGCTTTACTCTGGCGATTTCTGACCTTTGACCTTATGCTGCTGCAGCTACAGTAAGTTTATGCCCCCCCACCCCTGAGGTTCAAGCAACCTCTCCTTTTCTCATTTTCCTCCATGGATTTTTAAGAAACATTGTTAGAATTATTTATATGTAACAATGATGATGCAGGCTGTCCAATTTGCTAAATTGTTGGTATTATTATTATTATTATTATTATTATTATTATTATTATTATGTAAATAGCAACACATCTAAGAACAGAATTTAGGTGAGTTTTTAAAATAAAAATCCTGATACCTTAGGCTGCTTAATGCAAAAATACCTCAGGTTCTATTGAAAGGCTTTTCCTTCCCCTGTACATGTTTTGTGAAAATGAGACAAAAATACAGACGAAACAAAATACAAACTCTTCTCTGCTTCCTATTTTTGTGTGTTTGCATGGGGTCCAAGCGGGGCGGGTAAGACACCTGAGATGGTTATTGATTTTGTGTTTAACAAACTCCATTTGGACAACACAAAACAGCTTCATTGATTATTTGTTTTGCTCTTAGTGGCTTTGCCAAATTGTTGTGTTTGCTGGTGGGATGCTAAATTATTCAAGCATTGAGAATGATCTTTTAGGCAAATAAAATGTGATTTATTATTGTTTAAAATGATAGGTTAAAGTTGTTTAGAAGGCAAAATTCACATTTTGAAATATGTTTTTTAAAATAAGAACATTTTAAAGTAGGTGTATATAAAAATAAAGAATAATAAATATTTGGAAAACATATAAAAGTTCCTATTTTAGCTCAAATTGCTGCAAATAATATATAATACTTTTAAATGCTTACAAGTTTTGAACAACAAATAAGTAAAAAAAATTACCTCTTAAACCACAAATTCAAGTTGAACTTCAACCATGCAAAGTATATAAAAAATAAAATTATAGCTGTAATCTTGCCATCAATTTCAGAGCCACAGCTTCTCTGAATGGAGGTGGAAAAAAAAAGCTGTGGCTCAATACCAATTCTGCTATCAATATCAATACTTCTTACCCATTAAAGGAACTTCATAAATGAATATGTTATTAATATCTTTATTGGAAGGTTAATATGGACAATAAATAAAACTTAAGATTTTTATTATCTTATAAATTTAAAAAAGACACAATCAATAAAAAAAAGAAATTGCTTATTAATATTATGGTTTTACATTTGTGTTTCATTCGAATACCATGTGTGTAAAATAACAAAAATAGGCATAAAGTCCAAGATGGTGGGCACCACGTTCTCATGACAACAGGTGATTGTTTTGTTTTTTTTTTTATTATTATTATTATTTGTTTGTCTTGGGATGTTGAAGTACTAAAATTTTGTTGCTCTATGTGAAATTATATACTCGGAACCCAAATTACTGCCCAATTACTAGCCTGATCTTATATTATCTCATTTTATAGGGTCAAACAAACAGGTAAGTAAAAACAAAAGGGTCTTTTTATGGCTCAGACACCAGTAACTATTAGATTAGTCACAGCTATAAGAAATATATAATATGTACAATTAATATGATGAGCTTAATAAAAAAAATTCACAATAACTTCTTTTGAACCAGTAAAATATCAAAACTAAACCTCATAGCAGTATCATTATGATGACATCTGATAGGCTGCGTGATCATGTGACACAGCAGGACTACACAGTTAATGGGCTTCACATGGAATTTCATTCACTAAAAGAAAAAACTGGAAACAAATAGCCAGCTTTGACTCAGCAGAATTTTATCTCTATACCTAAAGTATCAAATCCAATGTTTTGACTGGCAGATATCCAGATATCTCCCCCGGAGTATTGATACGGCCATCTCCAGTTCAAAGAGGTCACCCTTAATTCAGGGCCGAAAAGTCCAGTGTTTTAAAACCAAAGATGCTCATTTCAGTTGAATAATTCATGTAAAAAAAATAAATATTATCACACAACATGATAAAAACTTTAATTGCTGCAGATGATACTTGGAGCCAATTCCAGCTGACATCAGGCCAGAGGCAAGGCACACCCTGGACAAGTCGCCATCACAGAACTAATATGAAGCTGCTCAACAACGGAGTTCTGGACCGCTTCTGTTATGCTCCATCACTGGCTGTTTCATTTCAAGCGGAGTGTGCACTTTGCAGTGCGCAGACTGTGGAGGCCTCGAAGCAGGCAGTGCATGGATTGGAACACAGCCATGGACACATTCACTCCTACGGGTATGGGCAATCCAATTAGCTTATCCTATGGAGGAACCCGGAGAGAACACACACTAACACGAGGAGAAGATGCAAACTCCACACAGAAAGGCCAACTGTGCCCCCGTGCAGTCCCAGAAACCAACACAAAACATCCATATCATAGCAATCAGTCCCCTCTCTTATGGAACCAGCTCCCAGTATGGGGACGATGCAGACGCCCTCTCTACCTTTAAAATTAAACTTAAAACCTTCTTTTTAAAAAATCTTATCTAGCCGTCCATTATTTATGCCGCCATGGGAACGTCCCATGATGCACTGAGCACTTCCTGGTATTTTCGCCGTTTCTTATTTTCCATGTTTAGGATGGTACTGGCATCATTAACATATTTCTCCTTTTTCTGCAGATCTTATTTCTTATTTCTCAGTTTTCTGCAGGTCTTTCTTCAAGCAGCTACAGAGTATATTGATCTATCTTTCCTGTCCTCTCCGACCCCTTCCGTTCGAGCCAGATGGCCTGAGTCAGTTCTGCCGGAGGTTTTTCCTTCCTGTTAAAAGGGAGTTTTCCTTCCCACTGTCGCCTCATGCAGCCCAGGTATGGATCCCCGTCAACATTCGATGCAATCTTTTTGGTTCCCCTTACATAGGCTATTATGAATTGGCTCATATTGATTTCTGTGAAGCGCCCTGAGACAGGATTGTTGTGAAATGGCGCTATACAAATAAAGCTGAATTAAATTAAATGCAAATAAACTTTTCCAAACGGTTTAAGAGAATCCGAGCTCCGTACATAGGAAAGTGTGATGCTAACTGCTTACGTCATGTAATACAGTCTAGTACAGTGTAAAAAAAATTTTGTTAAGTCAAAAAGCAACAGGAGGAAGTATCCTGGATTGCAATATAATGAAGTTCCCTGTATTTTTTACAGCACATTTACAAAGATAAAGAAAATAAACAGTTTAAGTCTGATAAAAGCTGGATTTATGGCCAAACTCTGAGATTGTTTGCTCCTGGTCTGACTCATTGGTACGATCTCTGCTTCCTTTTCTCTCTCCCAACACACACACACACTTAAAACAGGTTTTCAGGGCTTTCCCCAGCAGCCTCCCAACGCTGTGCTTCCACCTCATGCATGTGTGTCACTGGCACACAAGAGGGACGACATGCTGTTT
This sequence comes from Pseudomugil tenellus, assembly GCA_037177515.1. NCBI lineage: Eukaryota > Metazoa > Chordata > Actinopteri > Atheriniformes > Pseudomugilidae > Pseudomugil > Pseudomugil tenellus. Next base: position 26,685,919 of record JBAMHX010000011.1, read on the forward strand.
GCCAGCGATATGAAGTATTTGAACAGCGCTTACCTCTAGGCATGAGAGGACGAGATGAAGCGATTTGAGTATTTGTATTAGAAAAGGAAGAGAAAAAGAAGACAAAGACAGGTATTTGCCCCTGAGAGGATACAGTCCACACTGATGTTACAAAAAAAGGTCGAGATCAAGCAGGGGGGCAATGGGGGCTTGACTACAAAGACAGTTTTGGTTTCATGATGTCATGGTGGAATTTCATTACACTAAATCCAACATCTCTCCACAAACAAAGCATTACGATTTGGTTGTACGAAGCACACACGGCCAGAGTCCGGGCGGCTTGTGGGGTGTTGTTTCAAGACACAAATGCACAAACAACCAGCAAAACCAAATGGCTTTTGGTCTTTTTCAGTGAGTTCAATGGGAGACAGGCAGAGCTAATAGCATTAGCAGAGTCACCAGCTGAGCCCCCCTCATGTGTTATGCTACAATATGGCTGTCAGGGGAATTTCCCTTCAAAAAGACCACCACACTGGTGTAATTCAATGCAAATCCCACGTGTTCCCTGCACCATCAGCCTCCTGCCTGCATGCTGATGTGTGTATTTACCACCTGGATCATAGCAGATAATCCTTTCGCAGTATGTTCCTTCTCTATGAGTGTGTTTGTCTTTCAAGGTGCCCTCAGCTTGCATTATATTGATCTGCATCTCGTGTAACCTGCTTTATCTACAGCTTCAGTCTGTGTTGAAATATCTTTCTAATTGTGTTTTTTTTCTCTTTATCTTTCTTCCATTTAAATGAAAGGTAAAATAGGAGAAAAAGAAAAAAGCAAAATGAGTGTTGATCCAACCAAGAGGTTTTCGCTGGGATGGTGACCCGTTAAAAATGGATGGATAATTAGTACAGCTACATTCAAATCCACTGTCATATTTGTGTCCAAGAATTTTAGATGGCGATGCTTCAACCATGCAGAGATATCAGCTAGGCATGGCGATGTTCTCATTGAGACGGTTGTGTTGCAGGTTGGAAGGAAAGGAAAAGCTCAGTGTCATCTGTGTAGCAGTGAGAGGAGAAGCAATGGGAGCTAACGACTGCACCGAGCAAGACTGTGTACAGTGCTTTAGATTTAGCGCTAACCTGCCTACCTCTGTTAGCTCCCATTAGATCCGAATTAGCACAGTTAGCTCTTAGCTACAGGTAGCTCAGAGTGTGATAGATTTCAATCATCCAGCCTCCTCTGAGCTCCACCTCTTTGCACATTTTTTAATTGACATTAAATAACGTCATGAAGCTGCCAAGATGGCGGCGGTGGACACCACCAACCCACCGAGCTCTTGGTCTTCAGAAACTTGCTGAGAGGCTCCGTCAATCTTTGCATCACTAAGGTGCTCTTTTATGACTGGTCCTGTAACTGGCCTGTCCCAGCAAGCTCTGTTAGTTGTAACATGTTTATACAGTTATTTTTCTTCAGTGCAACTTTCTTTTAGTTTTTGTTAAAAATCCATACATTTCTCACTTTCAACACTTGATGTTAATATTTTAAAATGTTTCAGTGTGTCATCTTTTCTGGCATTTATTATTATTACCTAATTACCGAGGTTGGAGGATTTCAAAAATGAAAATGAAGCCACAAAAGTTAAAAACATGATCCCAAAATGCTCAAACTCAGCCCTCTTCATGCTTGCATGCGTGAAGCTGGATAAAATCCATGATCTGCGCTGGCTGTGAATTTAATATGGAAGTTGAATCAGTTAAATCCAGAATCTGTACATGTGCATGAGTGCATGTTGCACATCTGTAAGCGTGTTAGTGAGCATATGTGTGTGGGTGTTAAGAGTGTGTGTCCTCCCTCTCAGAGAGGCTGATGGGTACCAGACGTATGCTGAAAGGCTGCCTGGCGCCTGCTTCTCAGCCTTCTATATGGAAACAGTTAGGAAGCGTTACGTCAGCGAGCTCAGGCATTCTCTCTCTCTGCTTTTCCACTCGCACACATCCAAGTGGAAACATACTAACTCACCTATCCTTACAAAGTCAAACTTCTTCTTTCTCTCTTCCTCTATGTGCTGCTTCTTTTATATCTCTTTAATTCCAAGCACACACACTCCCATTACAAATGCTCGCTGCTCGAAAGTTGCGTCAGCACAGCATTCCACACTTTTCCTGCACGTCACTGAAGATGACTGACTCCAAACTGCATTTTATGCCCTTTTTTTCCCATGGAAAACTCTTGTCCTTATATAACCCTGCCGCCTGCTTGTCCTACTATTTCTCCCAGCCTCTAATCTCTCTCTCGCTCATCCAAGCTCACACACAAGCAAACTAAAAGTTTTGCTCTGTTTGGAGTCCAGAGAGACTGTGGTGGTTCCTCTCTCCTCCATGCCAGGCTGGCATGAGCCTGGCAACAAACAAGTGTGTTTGATATTCTCCTGCTTCATAAGTCCATGCAGAATTACATTCAGCTACAGTAAAACAAGCCGAATGAGTGCAGGGAGATGATTACAGGGAGATGATTACAGCATCCTGTTGAACAACGGCATGTGTGAGGCCTGTGGTGAGGAGGAATCGCTGCCTGGCACTGAGGCCCAGCAGGTCTCAGGTAATCCAGCTTAATGCAGTTAGGGTTGTTTTGGCCACCTGTGTATTACACACTGCAGCATTACAGCAAGACAAGAGGGGGTGTCTAGACTTGCAAATCACCAGGAAACAACGACTACAAGGGGCAAAGTGTACAATCTGGAGCCTGTGATTAGAGGAAGGCACAAGCTGCTCACATGAACAGGGCATGATAGCAATCCCCATTATTAATATAGACTAATACACTTTCCATGTTTGGAGGAGCTCCTCTATGTTTGGGTGATTATTTGCGCACCAGAAAGCAAAAACACACATGGATATTGTGATTAGTCAGGCAGGTGTTGTGTAACTAACTGCTGCCACCTACTGCTAGCTGCTTGTCTAGCTCAGCAGCTCCAGCTTGTCCTCTGTCAGGAAGGTGAGAAGCGATCAATAGTTTTGTTCCATGAGTGAAAGCCGGCGGCAGATTGGATGTACATCAGTCCATCGGTCCTCAGGTTTCGCTTATCTTCGGAGAAATGCGAATGAAATAGACAATATGAGAGTGTCTTCATTTCCTCTCCTTATGCTGAGTGTGTGAGCGCAGTTGGTAGCTGTGAATGAGTGTGTGTATGTTTGTTCAGAGTGCTGACTAAAGCAGCTGGCCGTGCTGACATCTGTGTCTGTCTTTCTAACGGTGGAACAAACAGCAATTCTCCCTCTTTTTCACCACATCA
>JBAMHX010000011.1:26689289-26700724 GCA_037177515.1 Pseudomugil tenellus
GCTGGCCGTGCTGACATCTGTGTCTGTCTTTCTAACGGTGGAACAAACAGCAATTCTCCCTCTTTTTCACCACATCATCCCCATCAGCACTCTCCGCTCAGCTCCAAACCCCATCAGCATGTCAACACACACACACACACACACACACACACACTGTTTCTGCTACACACAGCAGCGTGTATCCCATATCCCAGCATCTGCACCTCCAGAAACCACATCCTGGACCACCACAGAAAGCAGTTCCTCAGAAGGACGTGTTGCCACAAATTCATCTTTCTATTAACCCGAATTAAAAGTACAACATACGTAACTTGGTTGCAAAAAGAACAACAAACTATTTCTGAAGTAAAGTTTGTTATTAAGAAGCGCAAGAAAGAAATCTGCAGACCCTACTGGGGCACAATGTTGCGCTTTATCACTGCAAACTGCTGAAACATCAGCAGGAAAAAGGTAGCAGACAATGTGTCACTCTGCTCCATCAACCTGTGCAGGTGTGGACAAACCATTTTGCACCATTTCAGGGAGTGAGAGAGGCTTTAGAGAGCGTCCATATCCATCCATTCATTTTTATGCAGCTCAGTATTCCCTCACTTCTTCCAGCTCATCCGGAAGCATTCCCAGACCAGTTGAGAGGTTTAGTCCCTCCAGTGGACTCTGGGTCTTCCAGAGTCTCCTTCCGGTGGGATGTGACGGGTCTCCTCACCAGAGAGGAGGCTTCTCTGGTTCCTCTCAACACAGAACAGCAGAGACTACTCTGAGCTCCTCCTGGATGATCGAGTTTCTCGCCCTTTCTACATCCATAATTACTGCTTTATTGGAAAAATTAGAGCAAACTGGAAAACTGTACATATTCACACAACTTTTTATTTGTCTTTACAAACCAGTTAAAAACAACTGTCTTCTGTCCATGTGACTGTTAGACCACCTCATTCCTCACCAATAAGACGGAACGTGGACTTTTTGGTGTTGCTATGAGGACGTAGTCTCTTGGGGATCAATTCATTTCAAGGATCAAAGAGGGTAGCTGTACCGGAGCTCGAAACTGAGTTAAGAAGTGTTCAAATGTTAAAATAAATGTAAAAATAACCTTAAAAAACAAAACAGACAAAAGCTACAAATATGAGAATAAAATAATTAACTAAGATAATAAAGTTAAATAAAACTGAATGAGATACCAAAACAAGGATAAATTAATAAAAATTTAGTTAAAAGCTAACCTATGAAGATCCTTTTTTTAAAAAAAACATCAACAGTTTCTACAGCTCTTCTTTAGCAGGATGTTCCACAGTCGAGGGGATAATATGTATAATAATACACAAACAATGCACGAGAACATCGATTATTGTGACTTTGGTTAAAACAATAAATAATTACAGCTTTTGCCACAAACATCATGAAGGACAGAATCAGGACAGTTCATCGAAGCTCAGCGAAGTGATTCAACAAACTGGTTCAGCGAACTGATTCAGCAAACTGATTCAGTGAACTGGTTCAGCAAACTGATTCAGTGAACTGATTCACCTGTAGACTCAGTGGTGATGAGTGGATTGCGCTGGTCTAAACGCTACTCGTCAATCTGAAACTTTCTCATGACACATAAAAAGTATTTAAATGTTTCCAGTTTTCTTTATTCTGAAGTATTTTTAAGGCTCAAACAGGATTTCACTCGTGAATGTGACGGAGCCCTGAACTAGATTGCAGAGGTGCAAACTGCGTGGCTGCGATGCATATCGCTTTTAATGGATTGTGAAATCTCAAGTTCAGCCACAATCCCAAACTGATTGGATTTAAGATTCACTGACTGATATGAAATAATATCACAGATCATTTAACTAGATTATAATTGAACCTTTTCATTCCTGAGTTTAGGTGTTTTAATTAATTCATTTAAATGTAAAAGATTCATTTTGTAATGAAAACAGAATAGTAATACACAGGATTATAAAAGTTTTTTGCATTGAATTCTGAACAATGTTTTCATTTTGAGCACATGATTGACATGGTAGCTTTGGGTCATTTCTCTGGAAGATTGTTTTCATATTAAATCCCCGTTCTGTGCAGGAATCATCTACAGTTTGCTTCACGGTGAAACATTTCCCTGTTAGTGATCAGATGTGTTAAGTTTCATCCTGTTGTTTGTTTTCAGTGTCATTCCATATTTTAATGCTGAGTTGAATGCTTGATATTTATCATATATATATGTTTGAAATGTATTTTATCATCCAGGTCTTGGAGGTCTTTGCTCGGTGGTGTTGCATGTGTATGATTGCTGATTTTACGTGATGCTCGGACTGCTTTTGAATCAAAGAGCAAATATTTACACAAAGACTAACACTTTGTACATTTTCTTTTCATTTTACCACACAATTTGTTGTATAAACTCCAAAAACATTTCCTTCAGAACGGCAGGTTGTTGTGCAGGAAATAAAACGAGGCGTGCCAAAAGAAGCTTTTGTAGTGAAGTGAAGTTTTGGGTAATGCATGTATTTAGTCCATATACACACATGATGTTGTCATTTAAGCTAATTTTACATCAAGCAAACAAATGATTCAACAGTTTTTGTGGAAAAACATACTTTGGAAAAAAATGATATTAGGCCATATTTTTCATTAAAACATAGATAACTTGTTAAAACTCAAAGAAAGAGGATTGCTTCTCCTTCTGTCACTCGTCCATGATGCTGTTTGGGAGGACTGCTTTAGCAATCCGAGACAGGATGACTTATATGTTGCTAATGCTGATTCTCTCGCGTAGCAGACTGATGGCTGCTGACACAGTGTTTGTGGCTGCAGCTCTGTTATCATTTCTCCTCTCTTCGCTCATGACCTCAGAGCCACATGCAAGCTATTTCTGTTGCGTTGCTTCTGGCTGAAAATGACTTCATGTCTGATTTCCTTGAAAAAAGGAAGCAGGGTGGGGGCTGCAACATTGTGCTGGTGGAAAATATCCTGCATTAAAACAGAATGCTCCCACTGCTCCCACTGCTCTGCAGACCAGTAGCTTTGTGTTTAATGCACCAGTTGCACGACTGCTGCAGCTTCCTGGAGGTGCTTCTGGTTTCATTTCACGTCCCTTCTTTAAACATGAACCCAACATAAAAGTGACTTCTTGTATGTGGATTTACATCCATCCTCTCTCTCCTCCACCTCTGGGTGGAGGCGCTGGAGCCAGGTAGGTTTGCAGACGTGACTAATGTGGCTGAGACTGACTCATGCACCAAGACATCAGCCGTCAGTGTGGAGCCAGAGATGACACAAGCCCAAGAGCAAACACACACACACACACACTTTATACAGGGTGAACCAGCACACAGGCAGGCAGACTGAGCGGTGCCGACAGTCCTGCAAGCAGCCATTATCAGCACCGTAAATTACCAGATCATTATTGAGAATCTGAAAATTAATATACAAGTGGTGAAGTCAGACTGTTAACTGTAAACACACCTCTGACACACACCTGAAGGAATGTTGATTGCTTTGTATGTTCAACATGAAATTATGTACTTTCCCTTTTAAGATCGATAAACCACTTTTCATCATCATCCTTCAACAGGTTTTATCTCCACGCAGAGGAAAAAAACACAAAACGTGCCTCATTCTGTGTAATTTATGTGAACTCTCAAACATTCACACACATCCTCGTTGCAGCAATTAAACATTTATTATACATGCAAGAGTAATGTGATGTGTCTCGGATTTAATGCCTCCTAATGGCTTTTCAAGTTACCGCTGCCAAATATGAATAAATTATATCAGTCCAGGTGGTGCCAAAACTTCACTCAGCCAGCAGCACCGAGCTCACAGCGCATGTGTGTGTGCATGAGTGTTGGCTTTGCTTTAAATGAAGGGGAATTCACAAAAGCACTGGAGATCATCAAATTAAGATGCAACAAACCACAATATATTCACAGTACTGCCAATTAATCTGGAATCTAATAGTATTGCCATGTAAAATAAATGTAGAACAAGAAAATATACCTGCCCGGGATCATAAAACCTACCAGAAGATAACAAAACATGTACTTTTGTTCAGTTTTCTTTGAGTGTCCTTTTATTTTTCTTTCATTTATATTTCCTAATAGACCCAGATTTGACTTATTGTCATTCATTTTTCATCTGTTCCTAAAATCAAACTGTAAATAATCCTTTTTTTGATCAACATGTCTTTGTTTCAGTACTTTGGATTGTTTTCAGTTCAATAAAGGTTTAGAATAAGTTGCTAATCAATACAATATTTATATTTACATCATGGAGAACGTCCCAACCTTTCTGGATTAAATGCATCCAGTTTTAACAGCCATGTTGCACCTTTAGACTGATAATGACAGCGTTTTGCTTAAAAAGGTTCATTTGATAATGTACAGGTGTAATAGCATCATCAGTTCCTTTCACACACAGATAAACTGCTCTCCGTAGTGTTTATGCCATTAAAATTAGCAGCTGATCAGTTGGTCCTCACACCTTTTTGTAAAGTTTTATCCATCAAACTAAATGAAGGAAAACACAGCTTCTATAAGTTTAGTCCAGTACTGAGCATAAACTTTACAGCATTTATGAAATGGAAAAGGGTTGGATGTTAGATTGCATTACAGCGTCTGGCTTTCTAATGACTGACTGTGTCTCCTAGATGTGGTATGATGCAGGGGAAACTGATGCAGATCTCATTCACTGCACTGGCTGGGCGAGGAATGGGAACATATCGACCCCTGGATGGCTCAGTATCGATGAGTGGATGGATTTCAGGAAGTGACCTTGAATAGCTCAGACAAGCACCTGACCAGAGCTCAGCTTATTTTCCCACATCTCTGGCACCTCTCTGAAGTCACACTGACGATGATGTGTTTGTGAAAGTGCGAAGATGGCTCGCTGGAGTTCATCCAATATCATGTGGATTCATTGTGGAATTATATTCTGCAATATTTTCATGAATGAAGGTGTTTGTGTGATAACATACATGATTTAAGAATTGAATATCGTTTTACTTTTGTTTGTAAATTGTCTTAATTTTTAGCCAAATCTTCTGGAGAATTATAATAAAGATGTTTAAGCTTCTCTGTTACCATTTCATGAGCAAACAACTACCAGAAAAGCTGCTCCTGTTCATGTAAAACAGCTGTTTCTCTTATTTAAGTTTAAAATCATGATAAGATCACAAGCAAAACTCCTTAAACTAAACTAAAAGTCCAGAACAGTGAGAAAAGGCCCTTTATGTTGCGTATCTGCCGCAGGTCCTGGACCAGCTGATCCTCCTGTGTTTACACCACGGAACATTCCACACCGCCACCGTGTGGTCATTAGTGGAAGTGCAACAGCTTGGAACAGCTTTCTGTCAATCATCTGCGTATTCCCGCCTTCTGCTACTTTGATTGGCAGTCTGCAGCGTGCTGGAGCTTCACGGAGCCAATCTCATGCTCTGTCTCCTGTTAACAGGGCTCCTGTACTAGATGCCCTGTCTTCTGTTACCTGTATCAATCTGTTATTTATAGAGAGGGAGGAGGGAAGAATGAAAAGTTTTAGGGGTGATGATGGCTCTAATGATGCCTTGGATATAGAGAGGCAGGGTAGAGGACGTATTGATCCCAAAGTGCATCTGTCTGATGGATGATTTCACCTAGGAGGATAGATGGGAATAAAAGAGGAAGATGCTTCTAAAACCTATCATTTGTGGCAAAGTGTCAATTGAAGACTAGTTATGGTCATAAATACATTTTTTCTTCTTTTTAGTTGTTTCCCCTCAAAAAATATGAAAAAACTTTCAAATGATTTTAGTAGAAAATATGTCAAATTTGGGTATTATTGAGCAATTTTGATAGAAATAATCAATGCTGAATATTCAAGTGTTTAAATGCAATCAAGTGATTTGTTTCAGCAGCATTTCTGTCTCTGAATTTAACAACGTAGCTCAAAGCTGTAAAAGCTGCGAACCAAACAGGTTTTGGTTTTTGGGTTTGTGACTTTTTTCTCAGAGGAACTAGAAAAAAACATACTATAAATACAAACATTTAACATTATTGACATTATTAACATTATTGCTTTTTATGAACGAATCAGTAAAAATAACTGAGTTTTGTTTTGTTTTAGGGGGTCTGGGGACATGTTGTTTCATAATAATGAAGCACATTTGGACAAATATTGAATGTACAAAGACATCTGCTTTCCCCTTAAAATCCACGTCTTGCCAAGAAAACTGGGATTAATGGTTAAATTTAAACAGATTTAAAGCTTAAAAAGACTCAGAAAAATACATCTAAACTTTTCTACTCAGATTTTCTGCTTTAAATGAGCAGACCTGATCCACACATTGGGAATTATAAAGACACAGAACACAGAATAAGACATAGAAACTCTGTGTTGTGCTGTAGGACGCATTGAATTTACCATATTTTAGTCTTAACATGAGAAAACACAACACGACTACATTTTCAAAGCTAATAAGACAATGAAATTAACCAAATTGAACAATATAGGCTAAATCTACTCCGTAATCATGACTTACTGCAGGTAAAAGTCCTTTTGCAACACTTTTCACATTACTGGTTCTTTAACAGTTTCCAGTCTGATGAACATCAATTATTCTTTTCTGTTTTCCCATAAAGAAAAGTTATTTTGTCAAACCAGAGCTCATTAAAACGAACTCTGTTCCACATTTAAATCAACTTTTGATCCAGTGACTGTGAGTAAATTTACTCTGTAAGCTCATACTTGCTTTGGCAACTGGTTCCATAGCAATCCTAGTTATTTCCAGTTGTGTACAGGATTCCATACATCCAGTCAAACTGGTGCCCACACTGGCCCTCCTGATTACATGCAGGCAGTTTGTCGTGGTTACTTTGCACATTTTGTGTTTGTGTGAAGCTTAGTTTTTCACTTTATTTTACTTTGACAAAGCTTCAGTTGCTGTTTTTCTGCTGGGATCTGAAAAATAACCCAATGCTGACCTCATCTGTTACTGGGATACTCACACCCAGCAAATTCAGCAGCTCTACCCAGTCTGGAGCTCTGTAATGAGGAGAATCCTCCAGAAACACGGAACTGGTTTCTACACGAACACAAGCTTAAGTATTAAGACTATTCTTGGTTTTATTTGGGTACTTCAGAAGAAGTTCTCCAGATAAAATGTGATAGTTAATTGTAAACATATGACATGAATCAGGTTAAACTGTGATGTTTCATTATTATCCCATGCAGATTGTGTGGTTTTATGGAGGAAACATATTTAATCTTGTCCAGCAGAGACATTTCAGCTCTATATGTGCATCGCCTGCCTTTGCACGGTGAAACAGTGCTCCTGAGATTTATTTCCATCCAGCTTTGCGTTCATTTTTCACCAATGAGGAGTCAAACCTCCAGCACATCCCAGAGATTCTCAGTGAGGTTCAGGTCTGGAGTCTCTGGTGGACGCTACATGAAAATGTTCCCTGAACGCCTCTTCCACAACCTGAGCCCCATGAATCCCATGATCACTGATCACAATCATTCAAGATGTTTCTAAGACCACATTTCTTCCTGGAAGAGGATGATTTCCTCATTCATTCATTTTCTATGTGGCTTGGTTGCAGGGTGCTGCAGCCTCTCCCAGCGATTAGCCAGCAACAAGCAGCTAACACCCTGGTTGCACCCAGTCCATCACAGTTCTTTACCCAGTTTTAGTTTCTGCATCTCTTTAGATGTTTTCTCGGCTTGATGCCAGTGATTCGACCCTTCTTAAACAGACTTACATCCTGGTTATCAGATGCTGCTCATTGCATCTTTTGGGGTTACATAACTTGTCGCAGAATTTATCCACTCGGATGCTTGGAAGTATTTTCTTAGTTAAATCAGGTGGCCGCGTTTTCTTTTGGCCTGGCAGTGAATGTAAAAACTACAAGGAACATAAAATAGTAAAATTTAAGATGTAGTTCTGTCTGATTTAAGAATCCAACCTCCAACATCAGCTTCATCCCGTTGTTATCCAAGGTGTGACAGCAGCGTGTCATCGTGCCTCAGTCCAGCATGAAGTATGTTTACATCACTTTTTCTTAAAAAAAGAAGATATTTCTTAGATCTGGTGGATGCAGTTCCCAAAACAGTCAAACATTTTATCTTTCCTCTTTTATTTTAACCAACATATCATAAATACACAACACTGTTGTGTGTTTTACGCAAGACTTTTCACATTATATTATTACGCATTTTATGTTTTTACACTCATGTTATAATCAATTTCCACAAAATAATGTATGTTTCACATTATATACAATAAAGTATCACTTTTCATTATGATATGTTTAAAGTATCATGTTATGGATATGATTCATGCTTTTTAATAATAAACAAACATTTAATATTTTGATATATTTTTGCAAAAAATGACCACATTAAAACAATAGTTTTCAGATTTTATTAATAAAATATAATATCATAACATGATGTGATTAACATTTTTATCATTAAGTTTCACGTTAACACGTTTCCCATTTTCATAAGTTAGCACATTTTATTGTGATACAGTTTTATTTTTTATAATAAAATATCATCTTGATATAATGCATTTCACATTTCTATCATAAACTTTCATTTTATCACGTTTTTATAATTAACCATCACATTATAACAAAATACAGTCTTTATTTATATAATAAACTTTCATGTTGCAACATGATGCATTTCAGAATTTTAAAATCATTTTATCAGGATACATTTTCACGATAAACTTTTCATATTGTGATATTTCTCATTTTCATTTGAGACATTTAATATTTTTTTTTATAAACTATCTTATTATGTTGTTTTGTGTATGCTATATTAAACTACTAGAGTAAAATGTGCTACTTTTCATGTCATTACCATAAATATATTCTGAGAATGAGCACAAAGAAGCTTAAAAACGTAAATACACGCACGTGCCACACATTGCATAACTAAAAGCAGGCACATTGTTGCTCCTGGACTTCATATAAGCTGTAGCAAAGAACATTTTTTATAAGAAATGATTAAACAAAAAAATTAAAACAAACACCCGCTTATTATTTATTTGCCTTTTTCTCTCGGGATCTGTGTAAAAACGCGTATTTCTAAATGAGTCCATTTCAGCACCTGATTTTCACCCAAATAAATAAAAAAATGAACAATTCCTTCATTTAATTGTTAATTCTTTAAGAGTTTATCATTTTAAGGGACTTTATTTGCCAACTACATCTCCCATCGCGCTTTGGTCCACCGCTTTTACGCGCAGGAGAGAGATGGTGGGTCGGGTCTGTGTTTACTTCCGGACTCCGATTTAGACTTCGCTCAGAAAGCAGCAGCAGCTCCAGAGGAGGTGCTGTCTGGCGGCTTGTAGAGTAGCCATACAGGGCTTCATGACAGAGGTTACCGGGCTGCATCTCAACTCCCAAGCTCCGCTCGGCGCCACGGCACCCTGGACACTGCGACTCCAGGTGGATCCACACGCCGCTGCCCTGCTCTCCTCCGCCCGCCTTCGCATTCAAAGTCACTCAGAGCCTCACTCCCGCTACCAGCTAACACACTGATCTGGCTGCCACTGTATGATCCGAGCTAGCCGGGGATCAAAACAAGGACAATCGCTCAAAGTTTTAAGCGACATTTGTGTTTGAGCAGCCGGAGGATCCACCAGCCGGAAGAGACGCGGGCACCCGGGAAGACAGCGACAGGACACGGGAGCAAGGCGGCCGGGGCAGCGAGGGTGGTGGCCGGATAAACTGGGGGTTGCCTCCAGCTCCTGGTGGATTTATCCCCTGCCAGCTAACGTTAGCTAAGCTAGCTCTAAACAGCACCATGGATTGGTTAATGGGGTGAGTGCAAACGGCTAACTTGCCATGCTAACTGCGCAGTGTGTCTCGTGCTGACTGCAAACTGTCTTCTTGGTAACTGACACCACAGGAATCGGCTTTAGACAGGTGCACAGTCGTGTTGAATGCTGTAAAGTTTCCATTGTAACACACAAGCCTGCGTGTAAGCGGCTGACATATTGGTTAGCTTAGCCTCGCTTTGGCTGCTAGCTTGGTAGCAAAGCTGATAACCGTGTTATCCCGCAACGGTTAACCCGCCTCATGACAACCTTCCGCGGGGCCAGGCGCTATTTTTCCGCATCTCCTTGACCTGCAGATAACTAGTTAGCGATGGTCGTTAATTATATCGCTTATGGAGGGTGGTCTGATTGACAGGGAGCTCATGATGGGGATGATTAACACGCCAATGGCTTAGCATTAGCAGCTTGTCACTCCTGTTAATGCGGCTATGAGCGTTTTTGGTTAATTTCTAATGCAAGGTGGGTTCGGTCGCTTGTTAGCACTCATGCTAGTTTAGCCGATGTCAATCCACATGGGACACAGCAGAAGTTGTTTTCTACAGTGTATACATCAAATGTTTACAGACTAAATAAGCATTTCAACAGTAAATAAGTTAATTAATGCACATCATGGTTAAATAGCGGTTTTACGCCTTTTTGTTATTTAATTTAGCTATGATATAACAAGTGACACCTGACAGAAGTTGATGCTGATATGACGCTTTATTTTTAGCTCAGGGCATCCAAGTCATGTGTTTGAGTTGGAGCTCGTGATCAGAGCTGGATACATCTGCCAAAGTGTGGCACCTGCAGCCAAAGTTCATAGATTTAAGGTTGCAGAGTAGTAGTGAACCAGCCGGGGCTCAGATCTGCTGTTTGCTGTGCATTTGCCTTGCAAAGGTTTGCCTGCCTTGCAGTGGTGCAGGGTGGGGGTTGCGCGTGCAGTTCAAGGTGTGTTTCAAGCTTCCTGTAGACTTTCATTTCACCCTCAGATGACTTGATTATGAAACAAAATGGCATCACATCTCATCATATTAATAAAAGCCAAGTATGCAGTGGTGTTGAGGGGTTATCAGGTTGGCAGGCTGGAGCCTTTTAAAAGCAGATGAGGGTTGAAAGAGGGTGGAGACCTGTTGACAGGAGTGTTTCTACATGCGGTGACAGTTTGGCTGACTGATAACAATGCTGTCTGTCAGCAGCTTTAATACACCACCATCAAGTCTGCTCAGAATGAATCAACTTATCTTAGTGGAGATGTTACAAGCAATAAGCTGCTTTTCCACACAGATGCCATCTATCTGTCTGTGCAATTAGTTGTCTCAGAAATTATTGGGATAAAAGATAATATTGCACTAAAAGCTTAATGAAAAACTAACATAATAATAAAGCAAAATACACTGCTTTAAAATAAACATTAATTTATAAAGAACATTTGTCTTGATGTGCAGATTAGTTTATGGTCTTCCTGGGTTTTAGTAGTGTTATCTGGACTAGAGCTGCAGCTATCGATTAATTTAGTAATCGATTAATCTATCGATTATTTTCACGATTAATCGAGTAATCGTATAAACAATGTGAAGACAATTTGTACTTATCAGAATTTGACTTGAGCTTACTCAAAGAGCTACATTAAAACAAAGACAAAATG
>JBAMHX010000011.1:26700824-26711124 GCA_037177515.1 Pseudomugil tenellus
TGTCAACAAAAATTCCTTTTATGATACTCTGTAAACTGTAAAAATATTGGTAAACAAGTTGTTTAAATAGACATATTAGCTTCCTCCTGTGATCGGATCGGTGATCAGTTTTTTTTAAGGTCTCTGATCGGTGATCGGTGATCGGCCCCTAAAGTCCTGATCGTGTAAAGCCTAAAAAAATCGTCATTACAAGAATTGTTGATGCTGAATTGGTTTAATAACGAGATTAACTGTAACAGATCACCCACAGGGTTGGAATCATCTAAATAAAGGTATTAAATAATGTTTAAATAAGCAAATGGTCATACCTCATCCCTACTGATCACAGAGATACCTTCCACGTTAAAGAAGCACTTTGTGTTTGCTGGCTAGAAACAAGCAAAAATGCATCAAGAATAACTGGAGTCCATGAGGTAACCAAGCATGTAATCAGGATACAAACCCGCGGTGAAGGACGCGGAAGTGGGCTCCAGGATGATGGAAGGAGGAATGATGTGAAAGTAGCTGGTTTGGCGATAAATGTGCAGATTAAGAGAAAGAGGATGAGGAGGGAAGGAGACGAGGTTAAAGCAAACGGGGGCAGCGTTCTATTTGACTGATGGTTAGCGAAATATGTACGGAGACGTGAATGTTCTGGGCTGGTTGGTTGGAATTAGCAGGTCTAGAAGGGGTTGTTTTAGGAGAGATGAAGCTCCAGGAGGAATTAAATGGCAACCTGCTAATTGTGGGTCCAGTGTGGGAGTGAGAGCTCGCGATCTTAGGAGAAGCGGAAGTTCTGAAGCTCTGATTTTCTCCATGTGTTTATAAAGATGATTTACTGTACGGAGCGCCGTTTCATTGCTAAATGACCTCATCTGTCCAGATCCAGACGGAGACAGGACGTTAAATCACCAGGGAGAGGCGTGCGACGCCTAAATGTGTCTTTTCCTGCTGGGTGAAATGGGCACGCTTTGACAGATGTTTAATCCGCTCGCTTTTGAGTGATGGCTCGGTAATGCTGAATGAAGAGCGAGAGACTGGAAGCTCCGGCAGCTAATGGAGCGCCGCTTTATGCTGTCTGATCTGAACAGGAGTCAGATTTAATGTACACTTAGCTCACGCTGAGTCCACCTGCAACTTAATGTTCCAGAGTGCGGGAAGGATTTGTTTTTCCTGGGTGAATCTTATAAATTGTTACAGCTTTGTCTTTTTTTGTGAAGTTTATTATAAGATGGCTGAAACACTTCCACATTTTACTGACTATTCCTCACAAAAGTTGTATTTTAAAAACATTTCTGTGTTAAAATGTCACAAAATAATAGTTTCATTTTAATGAGGTTACATTTGGCCATATCATGCTGCATCTTCTTTAAAAAGGGTCTAAAACTGTTGAGAACATTGAAATTTAGAGAGAAAACTTTGCCATGTGATGATAGATGAGGGGATTTCACATCAACCCATTATGAGTTGCACTTCCTCTACAGGAATATGTGTCTGTTTCTGTCTCACCGCTGAGGCTCAAACCCCAAAATCCCCAAGCAACCTTTTTCACCACACACACACACACACACACACACACACACACACACACACACACAGAGTCCAGATCAGTCATTACACACTTTATAAGGCCTCCTTGTTTATAAGCAAGCACATATCCTTGCAGTGAGACAGTTTCACCTGTGTTGAGTTCATGGCTGCATATAGACAGATCACGTTTCCATTAGCAGATCAGCCTGTTTACCATCAATGCTAAATTAAGCTTCCCCTTTTTAAATCTGACATTTGCATGCAGACTTGTGTATTCAGATTTCCGTTCATATATATTCTATAATACAAGTGAGTTCATGTGTTTGAGAACTCTGGTGCTACCTGGCTTTCATATCAGCCTCTTCCTGCATGAACCTCTGGATGGTGTCTCTAATTTCAGCATTATTGGCGTATTATCCCTTTTTATGCCTTTTGTTTATCTAGATGATCCTGTTGAAGGTTTTGCACCCTGCGATCTTTTGCCTCATGCAACCCAGTACAAACGTGCACACATGCGCATATATTGCATCGCAACCGTAAGCAGGAGGGTGGCTTCTGCTGCAGGTTGTAGATGTAATGCTGATTAAAATAAAAAGCTGTGACAGATGAGCTGAAATCACTCACCTGCTCAGTAACCATAAGCTACGCTATCAGCGTGTTGCTCCGTTTGGTGTCTGACTTTGCTGGTTATTTTTAGCTTCAAACTGGTTTGCAGCATTTCTCCGGTACCTGTTTTGTTTATATGTCTGATCTGAGAGCTGTCTTCCAGACTCAGGTCCGGGGATCTCACTGGGAAAAGGCTGATCTCCAGCTTAGTGCTTTATTAAGAATCAATTTATTGTGCCTGGCGCTGAAGATGTTTTACAGCTAAGACCACGTAGTGTAGCCAGAGTCTGCAATAACCATAAAACATCTTGTCTTACAGACTTTACTGTTCGTGTAAGTCGGACAACACCGAACATGGAGCTTAATGACACAACGTTTCACATCGGGTGTTGCTAAACTAATATCCTTTTGATTGGCGGTGTTAGGTGCATAACTTATTTATAAACTGTTTTAAGTTTCCTGTCCTTTCAGTGAAGGGCCGTGTCAGTGTGCAGACCTGGGTGTCAGCATTATCTGTATCTGGGAAAAAGGGTTCCCATTAGAGCAATTAATCCACCGATTTGGCAACAAGTTGAAAGATTAGTAATAATCAAGCAATGGAGTGGTTTTCCCGCTACGACAGCAGGTGCTTCAGGATTTTTAGCCGTGCGTTAACGTCTGCTTGGGTTGCAGATTTGATTGTTTCAGCAAGTGGTTGTTTACATACTTCTATTAGTATTTGCATTAAACCTCTTTGTGTTTTTTTCCTTACATTTATTACCTGCAGTACCACCGAGTATTAGGGCCACATGTACAAAAATTGTGCAGGATTTATTTTTTCTCCCTTCCTCACTTCGAGATTAAAGTGGAAATAATGAGAATAAAGATGTAATACAGTCTCTTCAAAGAACCGAAACTTATCATGTTGCTGTGTTTATGTCTTAAAAGGGAAAGAACTTCCTTGTTGCCGAAGTCCACTCTAAAGTACAAGGTCACCAACTCATCCACACTAAGAATTGTTTTATTGAGTCGGATAAAGCTGTTTTATAGAGTAGGATAAAGCTGGTTAATGTCAACTTTTTTTTTTAAAACTTTATTCTTGAAACTGTATTTTTTCTCGTCATTTTGACTTTATTCTCAAAGTGAGGAGGGGAGGGAAAAAAATTAGAAACGCGTCTCTGGTGTGAAGACCTTCTTTAAAATTATATTAAAAAGACTTTAAAACTTTTATTGCAAATAATTTCCACTGAATGGTAAATGGCGTTCACTGATATAGCGTTTTATTTTCATCTCTCGTGACCGAAGCGCTTTACAGATCCTGCTATTCATGCACACATTCACGCTCTGATGCCGTACACGCAGGCCACCAGGAGCAACTAGAGGTTCAGCGTCTTGCTCAAGAACACTTGGACATGCAGACGTCAGACAGAGTGGGACGGCCACACTCCACCTGCACAGCCGCGGTACAAAAATAAATGCACCACAGATTTGGTTTGTCTCTCAGTCTGTCTTCCTCAGTTCTCACCCCCTCTCGGGACACTGATGTGCAGAGACGTTTGCGTGCTTTGCTGCAGCCCGAGCAGGACCGCTGAACCGTGGAGAGCAAAAGAGCGTTGAACGGGCCCAGGGCAGCATCGCCTCGCTGTGAAAAATGTCCAACATCAAAAGCCAGCACGTATATGCTGAGCAATACTTTACAAGCTCTGTCACGCCGGGTTTTGTGCGCTTGCGTCATGAGTCTGTGGAGAGCAACAGGAAGGAAAAATGGGTAAACGTGGTTTCCCCTCTCTGGCATCAGCCTCCATGTTTGACTTTTGGCCGTGTTCTCTGCTTGTCAGGACTGCTTCATAAATTAGGAACAGCGGTAGCAGATTCCTCCGCTTTCTCAGCAGCGCATCGGAGCGAAAAGCCCTCCGCACCATGAAAAGCTCAGCTGTCATAGTTCAGAGGTGTCGATGACTTCAAGCCTCTCAGGAAGGTGACACCCAGAGCGGGTAGCTGACCTGGTAACAACCACGACTCGCAGCACCAGCAAATATGCATTTTTCATCAACATCAACCCTCCGTCGTGTTGCAGTGAGGCCGTAGAGCGGCTTTATGTAAAGAAAAGAGGGATTTCCTCTTTTCAGGCTTAAAGACACAATACTGCACCACACTGTGATTGAAAGGCACCAGCATGCATGATTGAAGTTGATTTAAGATGTTTAGATGCCTTTTGCGGAGTTAAACACGCACACACAGACACACCCTTCAGCACAGGAGCAGGAGAGGCTCTCCAGCGAATGTGATACCAGAATGACTCGGCAGTTTGCTTTTTGCTGAATAAGCATAAGCGGATAAGTAAAGAATCCAAATACATGCGCGGCTGCATCAAGCACTTTCTGTTGCACTTGAGATGCGAGTCTTTTTCTTGGTGGGTTGATTTAGTTTATTTTTTTTTACCTTTTTATGCTGATATTTTTGCACGAGGAACCCTGAGAACGGTATGTACTGTGTGAATATGATGCAACTAAACATGACAATGCATCAAGACGCTGAATGAAACCAACCTGGAGCTTCTCCTCCCACACAAATGGGTCCTGACCTGTTCCAAAGCTACTTTTTAACAATGTCTGCTTGACTGATTTTGACATTTCAGATGCAGGGTGTGGTAAGCACTCAGACACGCATTACAGCTTACATGCACATGAGGTAGATGTATTTCAAAGATGCATTAGATCATATTGATTCGCTTTTGTTGATGCTTATATTATGGCGATCTACTCGGTGGGACTGTTCTGCTGAGATGCTGGCATGGCCTTGTTTTGTTTGTGTGCCTGTGTTTCATCTGTGAGGAAAATGGCACCATGCTGTGACTGTGTTTACGCTTTCTTCCAGCACACACAACAAAAGAAAAGGCCCGCAGAGAGCGAGGACGGTCCTGACAGGACGTCTTCTCTCTAAACATGTTGTTTTATTTCAGCACGCAGGCTTCACTGGCTCCTCAGCCTCCACAGGCCAGCGTTCAGACAGGCAGATGCCCTCAGCTAAATGTGTCCTTAGATCAGCTGCTAGAAGCCGAGCCCCCCCCCACTCGCAGCAGGGTCTGGTGTTTCTGTCCACCCCCACGTTGTACTCCTCACAACATGAAACATTTTACTCTTTATTAAAGCTGTACTTCATCTTTTTATTTGCAAAATGATCAGGTTGGCAGCGTACTGCTGCATGTTGCGATGATTGTCTTAAAGTGTCACAGACACTTTAAGACTGCAATTTCTGTTACTTAGGACTATATATGCATTTACAGCTTGGAATTTTTTTTCAAGAACTTGTCATCAATAAAAAGAAAAAGTGCATGGATGAAGCAAAAGGGGACCAACATAACTTCACTACGATGAAAAAATGTTGTTGGAGTAAAACAGGAGAAATCTTTGGAACAGCAAATGTTAAAACCAAAAGCAACGGTGGGAGAGAGTGGAGGAAGAAATGTTGAGATGATATTGAGATAAATGGGGAGTGGCAACATGGGTCAGGCAGCTAGATTAGAAACAGCAGAGGTCTGCAGGGGAGGACAGAAAGGGAGATTTAGCAGCAGGGGCCTGTCTGGCCCCTACAGATATATCCTCTGGATCATGCACCTGTTTGTTTTTACTCTCCAAACCTTAAAACCAAGATGTGGGTCTTTCTCGTTCAACCGATGATGCTTAATGTGTCTTTACGAGACGACTCTGTGATGTTTATCTCTCACCAGTCGGCGGTGGGCACCCTCAGCGAGAGATGAGCCGAGCGGCGATCTGCTAAATCTGCAGAGCCGGTGGGCTACTAGCGCTGGTGTAAGCTAGCTGGGTTTGTCCTTGGTGGCTGACGCTCGGTTGGGTCTGAACTGTAATTGGATTAGAGATCTGTGTTGCATGAGGCAAGGCGAGCTACATGTACACACACGCGTTTGTGGGGTTTATAGCAACTGTGCGGACTCTGTGCTTGCCTAACCCCTTATCTATTCATCAAGGATCACAATCAACAGCCTAACCTTAGCCTCACTTCGTACCTGTGTGCCAAGCTTAGATTCCCAGGAATCCACCATAATTTGACAAGTACACACTCTTTAAAAGCACGCATGCCTCATCTCTTAGCACTCCAAGCTCCTTCACTGCCTCTTATTTCTCTAACTTCCTTCCCCATCTTGTTGTTTTTCTTTGTCCTCCCCTGTAATCAGTGACGTGCTCCTTCCCTCCGGCTGTTATGTACGGATGCAGGTGTGTAAATGTGCATGTTTTGTACACGAGCAGGTTAATGTTTGTGTGCATGCGTGTGGATCATCCCTTTGCCATGGATACTCACTCTAAATGGGATTACAAGAGTCGGAGCTAAACTCTTACTGAGGATGAAGGAGAAGGGAAAGAAAAGGGGAAAATGTAGTGAAGATAAATGGTTGATGTCCTCATACCGAGCATGATGGATGAGACGATGAAGTTGTTCTATTTGGAGAAAGAAGTGAGAGAGCAGCTCTTGACCTTCTTTAATAGTGGACGTCCTCTCCGGCGGCTTTGGGCAGGAAGTAGAAGCTGATGGAATGGGGGGGGGGGGGGCATCCTGATAGCTCTTTAACCTAGTGGTGCGCAGAGGCACAACCTGTTAATAATGTTATTAAAATGCAGAGATTACAAGTCAGTTTGATGATGTTTAGATATTCTTCTCATTCATCTCACATTAAAGTTTAAATCCCACGATCAACATCATGAGTAAACATTGCAAGATTTTCAGACAAAGGTCTTGACTGGAAGCAAATGAAAATAATGCCTCTGCAGACACATTTCAGATGCCTGCTCTAAAGCCATTCACTATATAAATGACTGGACTGAGCATACCATCACGTGACCAAGAGCGCATTTGTAGCCAATAGGCGGATCCTATCGTCGCCATTATTGGAAAATCCCAAAATGGATGAAAAGATGGAGCTGAGAGGCTCCGTCGCGGTGGCGCCAGCAGGAAGTACGCAGCTGTAACCAGTGATGGCGCTCTAACACACATCAATCAAAAGGACACGCCTCTAAATTTAAGATTAAAATAACATCGAAACTGAAGCGTCAGAAAAAAATTCACCCCGCATAGTTTACATGACAAAAAATGTGACCTATTAAACCGAAAAAAGTTTTTGGAGCCACTCTGTAAACATGTTTATTTCAGCTGTGAAATCGGACATTTTAATACGGGAGTCTATGGCGACTGCTCGCTATTGCAGCCAGTCCTCTAGCCGTGAGGGGGGGACTGCAAGTATTTCCATTTCCGATGGATGGCCGCCTGTCTAAAACACAAACATGGTGCTGAAGCACGATCGTTCAGGAGATCAGACAGAAACGATGGGAGACGCCTGTCTCGGTGTACATCAGGGTTTGTACGGTCATGAAAAACTTAAGTTAGGGAATTTTAAAATACAATTCCAGACCCTGGAAAAGTTATTGAAAATATTTATTTTGTTAGAAATTTGGGAAAAGTCATGGAAATATATAATGTTTCATCAAATATCCATCTAAAATTGAGGTTCCGGCCCGGGTCGTTTCTGTATTGTGGTGGTGGAAAGGTTAACTCAGTCTGGCAGAGCGCATGTGCTTTTGGACTGCAGGCCCGTGTAGAGGAGACCTGCATTTCCTCTATACGTGTGCATATTACATATTCTGAAATTAAAATGTGAGAAAATGTACTGCAGTGGTTTTACAGTCACCATACTGTACATTTTGTTGTAGACCTAATAGAGCCTAAGGCTACATTTAGACGCAAACTTTCCGAAGCAAAAACGCAAAAGTAGAGTTTTGTTCTCACTTTAATTCCGCGTTTACACGACTGTTTTGGTCGGGGAAATCTGCGTGCACAAAACGTCCAATTTCCTGTTAAGTATGCATGTGTGTAGATGGCAGCAAGTTCTGTTTGTTTTAAAAGTAAATCCTTGATTCAAAAGATCCTGAATTGGGACACAATTAATGTCATGAATGAGCGAGATGACTGATAAAAGCTGTCCACCGAGTGAGCCCGTTGGACTCCATAGGAATACAACGCGGGCGAGGCATCTAGTTATTATATACATTTCTATGAGCGCGACATGGAGAAGCGCACCAGCCAGAATAATGACTCCTATCCTAGTGATGCGCGTGCAACCATGACCCAAACCGATTTGGTTTTGCTGCCTGTTCTATGCAAAAACTCTCGACGTGGAGACAGTATTTTAGCCTCAAAATGCCTTTTTGCTGTACTGTGGGATGTATAAACCAGGCTAAAGACAATCCACATCTTTGTTTTTACTTCATACCAGGTGGCATCCATTAAAAAAATATCTTTTTTATGGCTATGTGCGATCAGCCGGGATAACTGCAAAGAAGCCAAAATAAACATTGCGTCATGGCATGGCAGCTGTCATCCAAAATAAAAGAAAATCGGCACCTTATCACGATATAACGTGAAAGTTTATTGTAAAACGTGTATGTCACGTTATAACCTGATACATTTATTATGAAAACATGACACCTATGCCTACATAATAACAACAGGCTATTAATAGAGGCTTATTAATAAACTGTGCTGCAGAGAGACGGACGGTGATGCTTAAAGTTGCCGGTAAAGTTGGAAAGAGATCCACTGATTTTCTGTTTTACTAACTTATAAATGTAATTTTGCTTCTATTAAACAGACACACTATAACCACATAAAGGTAGACTGTGATCTACGATCATATTTTAATCAAACAAGCTGTCCTCCGCGCTGGAAGACTTTCTGCTTGACCAGCTGATGCGTCACAACCCCCAAAAAATACTTTTACAGAAAACTCAAAGACGGGTGTTGTGTCTTCAACATTATTTGTGATCTCACTTTTTTAATCTAAATTTTTTGAACTGTAAATAATACTTTTAAGCGATTTCAAGGACCTCTGGAAAGCTTTAAATAGATCAGCCTTTGATGAAAAATCAGTGTTATAATTTGCAGACGGTCCCTGCGAGGTGACAGCAGAAAGCCAGCGCGGAGGACATCTTGTTTGATTTCAATGCTGTAGATCGCAGTCTACCTTTATGTGGTTGGAGAGAGGTGTCTGTTTTATAGAAGCAATATTTCATTTATAAGTTATTGAAGAAGAAAATCAATGGATCTCTTTCTAACTTTACAGAAAATCACCATCCCTACTGTCTCCTGTTAATTACATTTGATCCCATTTAGACATGTCTGACCCACAGCAGCACAGTCTCCTCATTAATAAGCGAATATGGTTCATGTTTCACCGTGTTTTGTTATTATTTTCATAAGAAATGTATCAGGTTATAACATATGTTTCACGTTTAACTGCAAGTTATAACCTGATAAGGTGCTGATTTTTAAAAAAAAAAATTATTTTGGAAGACAGCTATACGCTTCCATAAAAATGCGCTCGGCATAGTTGCACATTGTTTATTTTGGCTTCTTTCCAGTTATCCTGGCTGATGGCCTAAAAATATCCCGTTATAACATTGACTTGGATACTCGACAGCGAGGTCTGACTCGGTAAAACTTTCACCTGCAGAACACAAAACTCAGACATTTCAGACACTGGATGTTACAGCACTTTTAAGCCTACGAAAAGCAGAATTAATAGCTTCAAGTGATTTGTAGGCGTTAGATTCTCCTGCATGTGCACATTTGGATTGTTTAGGTACGTTTAGGTAGATTTAGTTTAGACCACTGAAAGGTGGGCTATTTCTTGTCTGTAAGCCAATCCTGTAAGGAATACGGGTCCAGTACTCACGTATTTGCATTAAGTGCAAGTTTATTTAAATAACAGGCAGGATCAGCGGGTGAAAGGCTTGTTTTTAGTAAAAAGAGTTTGAGCTTGTCATGGCACACTTCCGGGACAGGTCTGTCTGGCATATCGTTTGTTTGGAGTCTATTGCGGCATTTACTGCTGCTAATGTAACTTGAAGTTCAGGCCATGTTGTTTTATTGTTTTCTTGAACTGGTTTGTGATTATAACTCCATCTTTATGTGACGCAACGCACTTTTGTGTTGTCAACCGTTTAGACGGAAATAAGACGGTGGAGCATTTTCAAGATTTCCACTCTTGAAGGCGTTTTGGAATTTTTGCGTTTTCTACCCCCGAAAACTCTGTTGCCGTCTAAACGATACGGACATCCATTTTCTATTTTTTATTTTTGTTTTGTTTTAGTTTGACTTAAGTGATGATGTTGTGTGTAGATATTAATGCACTGGT
>JBAMHX010000011.1:26730679-26743302 GCA_037177515.1 Pseudomugil tenellus
ATTGTTCCCCCCCCCCCCCCCCCTCCTTTTGTTTGTTTACCCTTTGAAAGGGGGGGAAGGGAAGAAAAGGTTTTTTTTTTTTTTTTTTTTTTTTTTTGCAAAGAATTTCTTGCTTCACACATTGAATTTCCAGCTGAATCTCACTTGGATCGCACATTAAACCCTTCCCATATTCATCCAGTTGCTGTGTTGAAGTGATGTTGCGCTGTGCTGGTCATAGCTTAACCTGAGCCGTCATTGAACCCGCCGATCTGCCCCCTTCACGACCTCGGAGGCTGTTAAAACTGAGCTAAAGCTCCTCAACCTGTTCTGCTACCTTGGTAGAAGTTTTGTTTGGTCTGTTTTTTGTGTGTGAGACAGATGAGCACGCCGCAGTAACGACCCTCCAAACCCACTCCTGTCTGTCAAGATGGCGACTACATAAGCCCAACTTCCCAGGTGGGATCCATGTACTCCTCAGCCAATCAGAGGCTTGTTTACACCTGAATCTGATGGCGTGGCCACACGCGCGTACACAACTTCATAGACTTAACAGCCCCTGATCTCATTTTCTCATGAGGATGAGACAGCTCATCCTTCACTGAAGGATCTTTGTAGGGCGGGGGAAAGACTTATGCCCCCCCTTTGTTAACAGCCCGGTCCTACACCCATTTCCTTATCTTGCTCAATGATGCCCCCTCTGTGGACATCAGGCATACTTTTTTTTTTCTTAAAGTATGCCTGTTTTTGTAAGAATATTCATTTGCATCCTAATTATTTCTAAAAGATGTTTTCGGCTGCAGAGATGCTTGCGCACAGCTAATGTCCAGAATTAGTTTGATTTACTACAGATCACAACAGCTGGGGCGATAATCAAATAACGATATGTATTTATTGATAGACATGTGGTGTAATAGACAAACATCTGGATAAAAGTTCAACAGAAAGTGTCCCTTTTCATAACAGCCCATCATGTAGCTTAGTCCTACAATAAGATCCGAGGCTGAATCTATTTTGAAACCTTATTATTAAAACTGTAAAACGTATCAAACATACATAAAATACATCAGTACCTTACTGGAAATACATTTAATGTATTTATTAAAATATCAAAACGCTCCACATCAAAATATACAAGAAGCTGTATCTTAGCTTAGGGCTAACATTAATGGAAACTAGCATTGCTAGGCTAGTGGTTAGCATGTACAAACAAACTAAAACAACTTAGTCCATAAACAGCTATTTACCGTGACAATATTATCTGTGTTCATTAGCAAATATGCATAAATACATTATCTGTTCATAAAAAACAGCTCTAAGCTGACTACGGAAAGTCTGAAGGGACAAAACACACTTTATCAGATGTTTTACACTGATTTTTCCTGCAATGGAAATATTTAGTAGCATAGTTGAAAATAACATGATAGTTTTACATGTTTCTGATGTTTATCCATATCAGGACATTAAGATTAATTTCTGATATAAAAAGAAATGCACAGAATTCATTATTCTCCTCCCCCCACATTTATCAAAAAGTTTAGATCTCAATTATTGTTTTAGAAGATGTTATGAATAAAATAAAATTTCTTGAGGAAAAAAGTGCAATTTCAGCAATATTTTGCCTCATTTTATCATTTACGTGCACATTACAGATCACAGTGGAATTCCAGATAACTGGGAAAGTACAGTATTCCATAAAGATTAAATGGTTGTTTTGGAGTCTGAAGTGAAGATGAGGAGTGATGCCTCTGCTTGGATACGATCTGCCAACTTTAAAGCCTGTTTAATATAAACATCTTTAATCGCTTCCAGATCACTCAGCACAAAACTTGTGGGAAAAATGTGCCTACTTGTGAAATCCCACAACTCTGAGCCTATTGTTGCTGCAAATGTTAAACGATCATTTTCATATGTACCATATTTATCCTGCCGGCCAGATTGGACTCACTGGTGGCCTGGTTTTGGCCCCCAAGCCATATCTTTGATACCCCTGCCACCTCTTGTTTTTGAGCCCCAGCTGTATGTTTGCATGGTTGTTATGGGTGGATTTCCATGAGACGCTGCGGGTGGTTTGAAAACACCTGGCTTCCTTCCAGTGATCCTCCTTGGACAGCTCCGACTTCCTCTGCTGGCAGGAGACGCTGCACAAACATCGACTTGTATTTACTTCTCTAAGCTGATTAGAGGTTAAAATGCTCTTGCCCGACTAGATGTCCACCGTCTTGCTTTCTGGGTTGGTTATCCACTGGCTGCGCTACGTCACATGCTTCTCAGCTCGTTGCAAGCTCTTTGGGTGCGACTGCTTCCTCAGCTTTCATCACTGCTTGTGTTAAACACAATGCAGCAGAGTTTCCTTCGCTATCAGATGGTGGGAAGATCTCGTCTAGTCATCAGGGAGGTGGAATTTTGTTAGTCCTCTGGATTTTTGGGGAAACACTCTTGAGAACTAAGGATGCTTTTATTTTTGGTGTTCTTTGTTTTTTGTTGGACATGTTTACATATTTGAGTAGAACAGACTGGACTTGTTTGTATTTTGGGTTCCTGGTGGTATTAAAACACCGTTTTGATGGTTTTTAATCAATCGCCATGTGAGCTCCGGGTGTTCCAGCGCTAGTTATTCTACTTTTATATGCTCGGAGGATGTTGTTGTTTGTGTGGAAGGAGAGGCACCAACTGTACCGTTATCTGGAAATGTCCTTGTTCTCCCAGTTTGACCGGGCGGCTGTTCTGATAAGCAGAACAACAGATGCGAGACTTTGAGGCAGCTGTTCATACACTCTCTGCTGTTTTTACACATTATTTGCAGAGTAAAGTGTTGGAAACCGAAGGAACATTAACATTTTATCGTTGCCAACATTCCAAAGATTGAAATAAAACAAAGGTTTATGAGAAAAATTAGAAAAAAAAACCTCTTTTGGAATTTGTTTATAATCTGTTTCTCTTTTTAATTCCCTGTAAAATTAAACTTAATCAGGTTGTAACTTGTCTCAGTATTAAAAAAAACATAACGCAGGTGCAGAATTGCCATAAGAATACACAAGCACGTAATTTGACAACAGAAGTCAAATAAATGGTCGCTTTTGGATAAAGTTTAGCTCAGGACAGATTGTAATGTGCTTGCAGGGTTAAAGTGCAGCAGGACATTGGCTGGAGTGACAAAAACAGCAACTCTGTGCTGGTGCAGGAAATGGACACTTTTACTTCATCTTTCAATGCTCGTCTGTTTTTATCTCACAGGCTGAGAGAGTATAAGTTGTGTAAATACCTAGAAAGACGCTGCTGTATATTAAGAAGTTTTGTTTTTTTTCAGGGAGCAAAATCAATTTTTGAAAAACGGTTCAAATTTTAACCTAAATATTAACCTTGAATTTAATTTAGTAAAACCTCAACGAAAATACAAACAAAATATTTTTATTTAAGTTTGGTTTGGTTTTAAACTTGTGCAATGCGGTGATAAAATTGTGACTATTTAAAACTGGTTTATTGATATTTTTATATTAAAAGCACCTTTAACATGAATAAGAGTTCAGTAACTTTTGGTTTAATAAAACCTTTTTTTCTCAAACAAATAAGCTGCTTTAAAACAGATATTCTTTACAAACCATAAATGTAAATATTTATTATAAATCTCAGCTTAAATATTAATAAAATACAATGCGTGTAGCAAAGTTGCTAGAAAAGTCTAAATACTTGCTTAATAATGTTACTGTCACTAAGTTAGCTGCTTTGCACAGGTGCACATGCAGTAACATCATTTTACACGCACAAACTTCCACATGCACGTTTTTCTTTTTACATCCTTATCATTTCTGCTGATTCCAGTTACGTAAAGTTGGCCCCCAGGTGACACCGGGCCCGACTCTGCTGTACATTTAGGTATTTTTTCATGCATGTCACAGTAAATCTGCAGACACTCGGTCAGGTCAGCTACTCGGATGGTGATTAATGAACTGCTCGTGACATTCCCTGCACATGTGTGGAACACAGTCCGTTTTCCGTGTTACAGGAACGTTCTGTACATGCTGGTTTTTTCTTGGAAATGCATGAGGTTAAATACATCCAGATTCCCATTTGTAGGAAATCTGTCACTAAATGGCCTCACTTGAGAGTTAATGAGCTGGATCAGGGCAAGACGACTTTACAGCAGAATACAGCACCGACCTACACATACACACACACACAGCAACCCTACACTCTGCACACACTCCTTTTTTAACTTCTGCACCAAGTTGATAAAAATAACTCGACATCAACCAGATAATCAATCAGATAAATCTGAAAGAACGCCCACCGGTTCTTGTTTATTTGTATATTAGAACCATAAATAAGGGGTCTGTTCACCATGAAACCGATCGTACTTCAGCACATATATCCTGTGCAAACATGGGTGCAACCAAATCATTTTCCAAAATAGTCTTTCTTTCTTCCGCGTCCGCCCCCACCCTCCATCTTATTCACTCCCGCTCTCACACTTTCACATCCTCAGATATGCATATATACACACACACAGTGTGCCTCTTGTGCTCCTGAGCAAACATCAGGCTGTGTCTGACCACAACTCCTTCCTCTTTTCTGATAGCTTACGTCAAGACACTCCCCCTTTCCTGACTCCTAACTTCAGCTTTCCTTGTTTAGTGGTTTTACAGAAAAACTGGCCGTGCTATTGGTCATTTTTTTCTTTTCCTTGCTTTTTATTTAATTGCATCAGGCTCACTTAACCACAACCCCAGTAGTGGAAAGTAACTCATTAGGTTTTTACAAAGAAGCGGCCTTCTATAGTGTGAGTCTACCGTCTTACAGTAAAACACACACATCATACATTTATGATCATAAAACTTGGAGTGGAAAAGTTAGCTTAGCTCTGAGATTGGTACGTTTCAGACAGAGTTGCCACTAAGAGGCCCCCTTCAGGGGTGTGCTAATTTTATTTCCTCAGAAAAGTTAAACATTTACTTCCTTTTTAGCATCTGGTTGCTGGTCTGTAATTTAGAAATAGGGAATTATTTGACTTAATATACTTGATATGAAATGACCTTTGCACTTACAGTGTCCACCACAAGATGGCAGTGTGGTTCACACACCCAGGTTTTAATCTGGAATGTTCTTCTTCCACTATCTGAACACCTGCACCAGACCATCCACACGCTGATGTGATTTCCTGGAGCAATAATCTGCAGGTGATGTTTTGGTTTGCTGCAGAAATGTTCTGAATTTTATCTGCACTTGGAAAATCAGCGAGAGTGTGTGTATGTGTGTCCAGGCGTCTGTGCCAAGGTTATCGCATGCTTCCCATGAAAAGAGACATTCTTTTCCTTCTCCATTTACAGCTTTATTAGAGTTTGGGGGAGACTTTGAGCCTTGAGACGGTGCAAGGCTTTAACATACTACACTACTATCACTGCTTGTGTGTGTGTGTAACTATAAGGTTAAAGCTGTGTGTGTGTTTCAGCCAGATGAAGCACAGCACACCTGTCTTTCTGGTTGAGTTCCTTCTGTCATGTGATTAACTCATGACTCGGACGGCGTGACCTTCACCACAGACCTGTAGCCATTTGCAGGACAAAGTCTCACCTCCCTTGTGGCTGCAGGCCTGAGGAGGTAGAAATTCTCCCTGTGCTATATGAGCGGCTTGTTACTGATTATTTACACATTATCCCCCCCCCCCCACATATCTTGCTTTTAGCTGCTTCACCTTGTCTCGCATTTCCAACCTTGCAGTTGCAGGTAAAACCTCCTCTGTGTACGCTTTTGGCAGACATGTTTGACTGTCCAAATAGCAAAATATTAGCTGGATTAAAATTGTCTTCTGCTGAGGAATGTAGGGAGGAGTGCAGTCGGCGCCCAGGGCATGCTGTGACAGCCTCCCACCCTGATCTAAACTCTTTCGCTCTTATCGTCCAAACTTTTTTTTATTTATTTAGCTGTTTTCTGTTCTTTATTTCCCCAGTTGCTTTCTTTGCCCAACTAATCTCATCAACTCCTTCATTATCACTTCCTGCCTCCTCATTCTTTCCCTCTCCCATTTCATCATATTCCTTTCTGAATCCGTCCCGTTAACATGAATCTTTGCCGTATCCATGGTGATGGTAATTTAAAAATATCTGGACATGTCTGGTATTTCTCATCTCCTGTCTTTTTGTATGAAAGCCCTCTTGTCCTTCCGCCAGTGAAAAAATGACCGCCTCCTCCCACTGAAATCACCTGCATGCCATAAAGTTTGCACCAATACTTTCAAAAACTGTGCCGACTTCAGATTGCAAGAAGCAAACAGGGAACGCTCAAGCTGCAGATGCAACTTTTTCCTTAAACCCCGTTGCTTTTGTTTACTGGACAAATATGGGAGGGCCTGACGTGTTTGTCAACTCCCCCGACAAGTCCAGCCAAAGCGCCGCTTCGTAGGACTCGTACTCCTGACCTCCTTCAGTTTGCTCTTCATGTTGCCATTGCTTCTCTTCACTCCATTGTTTAGCCGGGTTGTGTGTGCAGAGCGATGGCATGTCTTTACATGCAGCCTGTCTCCTTCAGGAATGCAGAACTTAGAGATGAAGTCAAGGAGGAAGAGAGCGAACAGGCAAGGAGCCAAGAAAAAACCAGACCAGATGAACTACTTTCTCTAGAACTATTATTTCTGTCTGAAGAGCAGTAATTTAACATTTATACCTGGTATGAGCTGTTTGTTTTATCTACATTGCTCACTAGAAGGACAGTAAAGGTTTAGCTTCCAGTAAACTCCTGCTACTTTTGGGAAGTTTTGCGCAGATGTTGTTTGCGTGTCGGCACTCTATAGGAGTTTGATAAAGGCCTGACATGGTCGGGTTTTTGCAGCACCCAGGACATGTATCTGTAGTTCTGCTAAAGCATAAGGCAATGGGCGATGTGACGGTGAGATCGACATTAACCGCTGTTTTTTTGCATATGCACATGGTGTATTTTCATAATGATCATCAACATATTATAAGTTATGAATTAGGAGGGAAATGCAGCGCAGGTCAGTGGGTTCAGTGTCTTTTGGCCCTGCTGACCTTTTATCTGGTTCTGTGGAGCCCCCTCAGGACCAAAGGCTGTTTTTACTGGCTAAGACCTTACCTAAACACACTCCCAACATACCCAGAATGCAACGCCGACTGGTGTTGGATCTACTCGGATTGTTATTTTATTCGGTCGTTTTGCTTTTTATGTGGTTGGGCGCTTTCCTCCCTTAAGCATTTTGACTAGTTGGAGCTTTATTTCACCGGCTCATGACTGGACTGTTACCAGGCTCACAAGGCACATCGGCCTCCGTTGTGACTGGTGGTGACTCATCCACCGCTCGCCTGGAGTCGGGCCTTTTCTTTGTCTCCAGTTGGACGGCTGGCTCGACTCAGCTTGTCGAACTGGTTTTCCAGCCTGAGCGCAGCGGTGCCATCAACACACTTTTATCCTAAATGCGTATGAAACATTTACGTCCAAGTAATTTTAAAAAATTGCATTAGATTTCAACACATCACCTCATCCTGACATACGAACTCCTCCTAACTGGTATGACGTCAATACTCGGATGATTTGAAGTTTTTGAATTCTTCCTTCACCACGTCTTTTGTTTTCCGTGTTATCTTGCGATCAGCATTTGTCTGATGATCGAACCTTTTTATTTTCTCTTTTAACCTACTCAGATAAAGTTCTAACAGATCATAACATCAGGTGAATGATGTCAGTGTTTCCACGAGCTGCTGTTATTTCATCTGCACTCTCCTTTTTTCAGGTTTTTGGTATTTATTACCTGGTTGTTGTGGAATGTTTTACTTTGTGTTCTTAAGTTATTCATTAGATTTTAGTACATATGTTTTCATTTTGTGGCAACATGAAGTCATCATGGCATGTGTATTTTATGTCTTATAATTGTTTATGTTAACGTAAGTAAACTGGATTCTTGGTACTGATGAATCAGTGATGCGGTTTATAGATGCACATTATGGTATAATATCTAGTTGGAGATTTACTGATGTGTTTTTAGAAATTACTTTATTGTTTTACTTTTACTTTTTACTTTTTTGTTATTTTAGGATGTAGAAATCCATTAAAAGAAACTCAGTTGTGTCCTGTTGTGGCTGTTTGTCATACGTGTGTGTGTGTGTGTGTGTGTACATAGTAGTATTCACAGCAGCAATGAGCCTGCAGTTTGCATGTGCAGAGACGTAAATACATGAATGACCAAGCAGATGAGGATTAGCAGAGTCTCTCATGCCATCCGCTTTCTGAACCTCACACCTGTAGTCGTTGGCTCACCGATAATGCAGCTAAATTACAGAAGCCTTGGTCCTTTCGGTCAAGACGGGTCTAAAACTTTGTACTCCCACGTTTGATTAGTTTATGATTGATGCTGCTACGATTTGATCTTTAAACATTTATCAGGATGTTTAATACAGAACTTTTTCCTTTACTACTTTATATTGTCCAATAATTCAAACTATTTTCTCATATTTTCTTTATGTCAAACCATAAATAAATCCAACACAAGCATATGTTTTCCATATTATTTTAACATTTTTTCCTTTGAATCTACAGGAAACGCGTGTTAGCAGCAGTCAGGAACAACGAGCCGCTTTTTCCTCCTCTAACCTGAGATGCAACGGAACTGCTGTCACATGTTTGTCATATTGTTATATTTTATTTTGGCTTTAAGTAACTTATATACGGAGTTATCGTTTGTTCTCAATTCCATAAAAAACCAAAATGTTTCAGACGCTAGACTTGGAAACAGATGAATAAATGTTGCGTAGCCTCCAAAGCTACCTGCTAGCTTCCTGCTTCTCTGTTGTTTGCTATTTGACATTATTTGTTCAGCACGTGCGAGTTAACATTCCTCTTTCACTTTACAGCTGCATATCCATCATTTAATTTTGAACATGTGCGAATCCTAATGAATCTTCGTGTTTCATCACAATGAATCCATTAATTAGTGAACCTGCTCGCCCTATCGGCAGCCTCAGGTTTGTGTATGACACGCATCGGATCAACACATAATCTTGCAATTCTGTCGTTGAGTAGATTTGTTGACTTTTTGCCATTTTCAGTCCCTGAGAGTCTTTTCTTCTAAATATAATTGTTATATGTTCAGGACTCTGTTCCTCAGACACAAACAGGGAGGAAGTTGTAGAGAAACGTAAATGTTACGGCTGACCGTGGCCCTCAGTCTGCTCGGTAGTAAACAAAATTACTTCTACACTAACAGTAAAGCCCAACAGAAACTTCAGACATATGTGTACCAGTCGATTTTGCCAAAATGACTCTCTTCAGATTGTAATCATTGAGACGGGTCCAAACATAGTGCCAGCAGTCTGCCCTCTGCAGCAACATCTGGTTTAGTGAAAGCAGATGTGCGGTGTTGTCGGTGGGAAGGTGGCTCGCAGACAAAGGTTTGCTGTGACGTCGCAGACCCTGGAATGTGAGTGATGGTTTCCATTCACGTCAGTCGTTGCGCAAGAGGGTCCGACGTGCAGCTTCCATCTCCACCTGCTCATCTTACCGCTTCGCAGGTGTGACCGCATACCGCCCGTTCAATAAAAGAAAAGGCCCCTTCAGGTTAAGTTGACCCTGCTCTTTCATTTTGCGGAGGTTTTAAATCGATGCTATTTTAAGTGAGCGCACTCGTCCAATAGTTTGAGGCAAATTAATGGAAAGTTCTGTCAGCATGGGATTTCCATTACAGCAACAGTTTTCTGCTGATTGCTTCAAATAATTACCATGTAAGGAATAAATCATTTTAAAAAAGCTTTTTATAAATGATGTTATGTGATTAAAACTAAATAACTTGTCATTTAAGAGAGTTTGTTTGTTCTCAAAGCTCCACGCGGCGAACCAGAGTGGTGAAGAAAGACGTAAATAAACACAAGAACAAATGAAAAGAAATAATTTAACTTTTAGTAAGAGTGTGACACAATAAAACCCCTACCATGAACCACTCCCACATCTGTTTTTGGCTCCTTGCATCCTGGGTTTAGTCTGCTTACACAGACGCTGCTTTGCACAAACGGCGTGTCATCGTGTCCCCCCCCCTCCTCTTTCTGTACTCTGTTTTCTGTATTCATTATGGGCCTGGCCAAGCAGACTGCTGCTATATTTAGCACCACGGAAAGAGTCGGTGCCCTGTTCTGGCCTCTGCCCCTTTACCCATACTTCTCCTCGCTGCTTTCACGTCAGGAGCCTCTGGGTGGGCTTCAGGATCACCCATCTCCACCCACTAAACTCCAGTACAGCTTGTACCTCATGTGCTGCATTCTGGATGGTGGATGAAGAGCTGATCTGACTGTGTGTGTGTTTAAATCTCACGGGCTCAGGATTTTAAACAATAAGGAAGCGATGTGTCTGAGTAAACGTGATCTAGTCTTGCCACATGTGCAGCATCAGTATTTTTTTTATTTTATTTTTTCCCCTGAGTTGACAAGAAAAACCAACTTGCTGTAGACAAGAGGAGACAATTACAGAGAGACAAAAAGTAAACCAGAAAAGGGAGGAGAGATGTGTGAATAGTGCAGCGGAGGACACAATAAGAGGGGATGTTTGTTGTGAGGCAATAATTTGAGTGAAGAAAAGAGTTTGGCAACTCTAGCTGTAATCTTCCCCTGAGTGTAACGTCGTCTTGTTCATTCTCCGCTTAAGTGTTGTTGGCTCAACTTTGTTGACACTTTAATCAGAATTGAGTCTCAAATTATCACGCCTAACAATTCCCTAAGAGAAAAAGCCTTGCCCCACAGAGCTTCCAAAGAAATGCGTGGATGTTCTTAGATATTTGCGAAACACCCTTCTTCCTCACTGGTTCCTGAGCTCTGAGAGCCATGTCTGAACACGTCCGACTGCTGTCATAGCTGGACTCCAGGCTGAGCTTCAAAGGGAGAAATGTTGCCCTGCAGTCGGAGCATGCACACCGAGCTGGGATCACTTCATCAGAAAGACGTGACACAGTTACAACCACAGACTGGTGCAGATGCAGACTTGTTCAATCACAACAGTTTTAGAGCAGTTTGCATGCTCTGTATTACTAATAATGTTAATTAAATCGAAATTAAAGGGTGAAAATTCCCATAAATACTGATATTTTACATCAGGAAATGTTTTTCCCACATGAGATTTAGTTTAACTGATATATTTATAACTTATAATAAGTTAACTAATATTAAGTTATATTGTGTTATAATTTATAACTTATAAGTTAATATGTTAATGCTGTGTTTGTCACGCTTGTGTGAAGCTGTTTATTCTACAGCAGGTGTAAAAATGCAGCTACCTTTATTTTGTCGTAGTCGACAGGCTGACCAGCTGTTGCTACATATTAGCTGCACTTCACTGGAAAGGACGTACCACGTCCACATGGCCTGACGTCAACGTCACTTTGACCTGCCCACTTGATCCGTTCCGCCGCTATGATTGGACATATGGGATGGAGGGGGCGGGCTTTCTCTAAAGTCTCCTTACAAAGTTTTTCTTGCTCATGCTTCGAAACTCACAAGTCTGAATAGGTCTAACCGCGGTGTTTAGCTGTTTGAACAGGACAAAAACATTTTTTCCTTCATGTTTTAAGCTATGGTCGGAGAGTATTCCTCCTTCTCTGGGGATAAGACGGCTATGCACTCACAAAAAAACGGTAAAAACGGACTAAGTTGCAAAATGGTGCTTCAGGCAGTGGGAAAAGTACTAAGGTAAAAGTTTATTTATTTGAACCCATTAGTTCTGTATTTTGCTTTAAATCGGAATGGCTTCGAAACAACTCTGTAAATGAAACGTTATTATATTGTAATAATTTATTGCAGACTTTAAAAGCGTCGCCGTGAGATGTATTTACCCCCATCTTCCCTACAATATAACTTCTGTTGCGTTCACGGCCCAAACCCGTCTGTCGCTTCAGTAGCCAAATGCGAGACGGTACTTATCGCTACTCAGCTGTAATTACACAAGAATGGACACACACACACACGGTTCTGGGGTCACTGCAAATTACCAGCCGGTGATGATGGGGGCATGTAGCCTGAGATCCTCATCTTTTCTCTGCACAAGAAGAGTAATGCGTCTCCTCGTGTTGTCTAATAAATCATGTACATAGTCTGCAACTTTTTAACCACTTAAAGGAAATTTACAGTAACGTTGGTTTGCTGTTTGTTTGCATTCGTTAAAGTTTGCATCTATCTTCTTTACATGCATTTTTCTATCTGTTCTGTTTTCACCCTGCAAACATTCTGACCCATATTTTATCTATAAAAGTTGATGTGTAAATACAGCATTTCCACTTTCATCAAAAGGTCATAATGTGATGGATTGGGCTTAATGCTTAAAGAATGCGTGACCCAAATAGGCGAGTTAACCGTGTTTGTGTGCCATGCAGAGTGAGCCAAACAACTACCCCAGTCACATTTTTAATCCCTGTGAAATTCAGTGCAGTTGGAGTAAAAAAAAAACTAAAAAAAAACAGCGATGCATTCGTAAATTCACACTGTTATTGTGATATTTCCTTCCAGGGAACAGCGTGTCTATTTAACCCTTTTAACTTCCCGGTCTACCATTTGGTAGAGGTAAATTTGCTGTGATTATGATGATTTTTCTTGAACAAATTG
This sequence comes from Pseudomugil tenellus, assembly GCA_037177515.1. Lineage (NCBI taxonomy): Eukaryota > Metazoa > Chordata > Actinopteri > Atheriniformes > Pseudomugilidae > Pseudomugil > Pseudomugil tenellus. The sequence goes on from JBAMHX010000011.1 coordinate 26,743,243, forward strand.
TGGAAATAAACCTGTCTATGCCATCTCTTCCACTGTGTTTTGGTATGTAAAACCCAAACA
>JBAMHX010000011.1:26743402-26779495 GCA_037177515.1 Pseudomugil tenellus
AAACATATTTATTCTGATTTTTTTTTGTCCAAAACAAACAGAAAAATGCAAAGAAAGATTTTTCTTGGGCCTTTTTTTCAATGTGGAAGTTAAAGGGTTAATGCTGTGATAAAGTGAATCTTTCGTTTTAAGTCGGGGAACAGGCGTGTCTTATATGCGGACAGACAGGGATGGTGAGGACATCCACCATCTTAGGATTTCCCGGCAGTGTGTTAAGATGCAAGGGGCCAAGCAGAAAGTGTTAATGCATATTATGTCTGTTGCTAATCCCAGGACAGGTAGAGACACGTCATGTTGCACCTATTTTATTGGGAAGTCGACTCTTGATGTTAAGGATTTAGATGAGGAGATTTACCATGCCTGCGAGGCTCAAAAGGGGGTTTTTGACTAATTTGTTGCCTTGAGGAGAAACTGCGCTAAAGCATTTGTTTAAGTTAACAACAAGCCGTAGTTTGTGGTTTTACGAGGAGGATGGGAATGACTGTAGACCTGTTACTCACTTTTAGCTGTGAATGCTTAAATGCTCCTGGCTGAGAGGAAAGTATGTCCAGGCTTGCAGAGATAAGTTGGTGAACATGTACCCTTACATAATCTGTGCTGCACTTTCCTCCTTAAACATTTTGATTAAGTCATTATTCAGATTTTATTGATCAGAGAAGTCTTACTTGGCTTTTCAGCCTTATCTTTTCCACTCACTTGTTATCATGTTAAATCGATATGAGCGCCAGCATTCCTACAGTACTTACAAAGTGCTGAATCAGCAGCTTGCAACCGTTTCTCAGATCCTCTTCCTTTTACACATGTGTGTGTTGTGATGCTGATGAGCTTCCATTATGGTGCTGACGGGGGTTCGTAGACCCACTGAAGGCCTCTTCAGCCTGTGAATGGGATTTAGCACATAAATACTGTGCTGGATAAAGCCAGCGTAGTGGAACATTTGCATTTTTTAACTCACAGTTCTCATTTACATCTCTGCTCCTACATCAGTGATGCTGCTGATTTGGTGTTGCCAGACAAGGCCTGTTTGTTTTGTTTGCTTATCTCTTAACTGTAGAATTAGAAGCATTTATGTGTCAAAAGCGCGATAAAAATACACAAACTGCAGGAACAGTTGGACAGAGATGTTACTTTGTCGAGTTAAGCAACACAAGGCTGAATGTTGTTTCTTTCCTTCGCTGCGTCTCCTTTTAGCTCCTTAATGGGCGCTGTGGTTTTGCTTCGGGGTGCTCAGACCGCCTGCATTTCCTCTGTTTGTGGTTTTATTTTTTTGGTGGGGAGAAAAAGAGCCACTGGGCTTGAATCCTGAAATAGATCAGCAGGCTTAGAGACGACTGATCCTCCTAACACTGATCTTTTCACAGACATTCATTCAGCAAAATCTTTATTTATACTATGTACTTAATCAACTGAATAAAAGGAGGACACTTGTAGACATTCAGACTATTTTATTTTTGTATTTTAATGCCACATAAGTCCAGAGTCGTGCCATTTCTCCCATGGTGACCACTGATTGTAAGACTCCTTATGTATACATATAGTTCCTCTTGAAAAAGCAAAGTTGTTCAGCGAGGCACATCAGAAAAATCCACATTATCTGCCTATTTTAATGCTGGACAAGACAAAAAGACTCCGTATATCCTCTAACCTGGGACTGTTTAGGGTGGTGACGAGCTTTACACCTTAGTGTTTGTTCTTATTGAAAAGAGATAAAATGAGATCTTGTCCATCTTCCATGTTCATCACATCATGTTCTGCCTCAGCTTATCCTGTATTTCCCTCCGAGTTATATACCAGTTACTTTGCCACCATTATTAAACAGAACTGACAATAAATCGTGCCCGTCACTCCACACAGCAGCGTTTGTTGCCACTGTTGCTTATGCGACACACGTATGCCAACAAAATACTCCCCGACAATCCAGAGGTTCAACAGTTGTGCAATATGTGGTTGGCAGTGACAACGCTGCTTGAGGGGAAAGTCATTATATGAGATTGTTAAACTGCTGCCAGAGTTTAATTTTGTTCTGCAACACAGCAGGAGTCTGTTTAAACAAAATATTGACCGTTTTCAGACTTTACTTTCGGCACTAAAGCACGCAGGGAGTGAAGGGAGGTTTGTTTCGAAGCAAGCTGTGGTATTTTCAGAATGCACTTTGGCTAATTCCAGTATAACTCTAATGTGGTCCCATGTGACTCCGTGATTAATTGGAACCAGGTTCTGATAATGACACTGGATTGTGGTGAACCTGCCGGAGGGCTGCTCCACTTTAGTCAAAGCTTGTTTAAGAACCGAGTGTAGTCGACGCTCATTGGGCCAGTAAGAGGGCTAACATGCAGCGGCTAATATTTGCACCAGTTTGACGGAAAGCAGATGTTTGAACAGTCTGGGAGCTCGTGCACATGCTTGCACTAACGCAGCAGACAGAACTCGCTACGTCTGGATTCTCTCCACGTCTCTGCTGGGACGAGGCTCGTGACGCAGCTGTTGGGGGCAGCTGGGTCAGCCGTGGAAAGGGGGCTACAGCGAGTGTCCTTTGTGTGTGTAAGACACAGGTGTGTGTGTGTGTGTGTGTGAGAGTGACACACTGTGCTAGTGGTGTGGGAGAGGAAAGTTAGTGAGGATGGGTTGATGGTGGGGGAGGTGGTGCTGCTGGTAAAAGTGAAAGGGTAAAAGTGGCAAACAGACGGAGGTGAACAGCTGTCGAGTCATTCGGTCCCCCCCCCCCCCATCACCCAACTATACAACCCTGCTTCATTGTTTATTACACATCAACACAGTCAGCTTGTTCTTCCTGCTTCTCACCTCCTACCTTCACTTTAAACTTTCATTTTATCCATTTACGTCTGTCACTGCTGAAAAACTTTCATATACATGTTACTGCTGGTGCCCCCCCCCAATCTGGAGACATGTGCCTTAATTCCGCTTCACTCCTGCCTTCTGGTCTGTCCTGATCTAGTGAGGGGAAAGAAGCATCTGCTGCCTTTTATGGCACAAGCTTTACATTTCTACAAATTTACCAAATACAGACAAACCTGTGTGTGTGTGTGTGTGTGTGTGTGTGTGTGTGGTTTAAAGAATAAATAGTTTTCATTATCGTAAAATAAAGTAATAACCCCAGAATCTAACCCGCTAATGTTTGCTAAGTGTTTTGTATGGAAAATGATGAAATTACAGAAAGTGAGGCAGGAAATAGCTCAGTAAAAACGAATGTTTTCACAAGGATTTTTTCACAGGACTCGCGCATTTTTTCCGAGCGGCTTAGCAAAGCCTGTGAAATGATCTGAGAACGGCTGGTATCTGCAGATGAAGCTCCTTTCTCGGGTAAAGCTCTATCACATGACAGAACGTGTAGCTCACAGCGCTAAACCACAGGGCACATGAACCCATCTGAGCCTTCGTGAGCGGGAATTCTTTGGTTTGGGAAGAGGAAGCAGACAGAGATTAGAAGAAATGAAAGACATCGTAGAGCAACAGCGTGCAGGACGTAAGGGTTTGTGTGGGATCAGGCTAGATGCTATATAGGCAGAAAGATGGTCAAAATGGTCTAAACTGGGTGTTTGGACAGGTGAGCTTTAAGGCACAAAGACAGAAATGGTTCCTGAGCGGCTGTAGTTATTCTTTACATGACTAAAGCAGAGGAAAAGGGGGTGAAGGAGAAAGTGGGTGGTCATTAATAATTAGCCAGCCGTGTCCTTGGATTGTAAATGATGCCGCAACAAGCTCCGATTCTGCGTCATTGGAGAAGCAGAACAGCTCGATGAATCATTACCTGAATGACAACCTTAGAAATAAGGTCTGCGTGTTGCTGAATGTGATTCAGATGTTTTCACCAGAACCCAACATGACCAGGAGATCAATGAACCTTACACACGATTGAAATGCTCGCACGAGTCGAGGCTGCAGGATCTTTCTGGATTCCTGTGCCGACATGTTTCAGCGTCCTGCTGAGGAACACGGAGAAGCCAATGAAACTGCACGACTCGTTTTGAACACAAGCCGCGTGCTTCTCAGTCCTGTCATGTTTTCAGAGTGTTTATTAGTTCCCATGGATATCAGCTGGACCTGCGTCAATCTAAGCCCCCCCCCCCTCTCCATTCCTGTCTCCCTTCCCTCAGAAGCTCTTTCTCTGTAATGGCAGGAGACCTAGGAGAGAAAATCGGAAGGAAAGAAGCAAAGTGAGAGCCAAGAACACATAGCTGGATCGGTGTGTTTAGACAGAGGGTGTGGAGAGGCGGACGAGAACCAGAGACGGGTTCAGTGCAGTAAGACTGGAAATGAGGGGAAATAAAAGCGCTAAATGAAACCCGCTTGTCCTCAACAAACCAAAACAAAGCTGTCGGGGCTCCTCTGGAGCAAAATGGAGAACTGGGAGAACTTTTATCGTTAAAAAGAAAGTTAGTTGCATTGCTCTGGTTTTCCGTGTCAAGCTTTTCAACCTTTGACCCCCCCGACTGCGCTGCCTCTGCTGATACAGACAGAGGGGGAGCTGGGGGGAGGAGAGGTTACAGCCCTGGAAGTGAAGGAAGGGTGTGATGTGACATCCTGCTGCTAAAACTAGCAGTGGAAGTGTCTCTATAGCTTCATGTAAGGTCAGAGGTCAGCGTTGGAGATCAGATCTGATGATCTGTAACGCTGGTGTCTGTGTGGTCTGTCGCGTTTGATCTGCATCTACCAGAGAGGTGCGTTTGTTTGGTAACAGACTAATCTGGAAGTGGTTGATCTCAGCTTCCTGTCACTTCCTGTTTCCACGCTCATCAGTGGAATTTCACTACAGAACCAACATGCGCCGATTCATTTGAGCAACTCTACCTGAAATTCTGCTTGGATGGTGTCGTTACTCCAGCGTGATGCGGAGCTGCTTGGAAAATTCCTCGTGTAGCAGCTCAGCGAGGCTTGCATCACGACGAACTGTTTTGCTTTACTCACTTTCCTACGTTGCCGGTCTTAGTTTTTTGCACTTGCATCGTCTTTTCTTTGCCCCATCAGCACCTTTTCAGCTCTGTAACCTCTCCTCCTCCTTGTTGCAGGAAGTCGAAGACTAAGCCAAATGGAAAGAAGCCACCGGTAGAAGAGAAGAAGCAATACTTGGAGCCGGAGTTCACGAAGATCCGTGTGGTGGATTACAACCTGAAGGACCTAGTGGTTCTGCCCAGAGAGATAGACCTGAATGAATGGTTGGCCAGCAACAGTGAGTTCAACACACACAGGATGTTTTTTACTGTTTATACCAAAAACTGCTCTCAGGTTCTAGATGAGATGTCTTTATTCAGTTAGGCTTAGTGTTTGCTAATAGTTTTTCCAGATTTTAATGCACTTGGATGCAATATTTTGGTCGTATGAGTGGAGACCACACACACCACACACACACAGCTTGTCCTACACACAGCTACACACAAGGAAATTTAATTTCTCCAGTTTAGTCAACTTTCCACTGCAGGGTTGCTTAATCACTCAGCATTTTTGTTTATTTATGGATAAGTGCTAATGGAGGAAAATAGAGAAATAAGCATTTTGTTTCCAACACTAATTGGTTTTCTGCTGACATAAAAACAGTTCGGCCGAGCAAATGAACAAAGCTGTTTTATTCCATTATGGGACATTTCTTCTTTTTTACTTTAGTTTTATTCATTATAGAATAAAGCGTCTAAAGTCACACGGCTCATGCTAAAACGCTCGTGCGTTTCTGGAAAAACAGCTTATTATGTGGTTTCTATTGTAGTTGCAGGCTTTACATAAACGTTTTAATAAAAGGAGGAACGTCACCTGACAAAGAGGAAATAAAAACACACTTCTCACATGTAGAACAGATATTTGCAGCTCTAAATGATGCACGTTTGCTTTATGTGCTGTTTAAAAGTGCAAAGGTCGACGAAGAGGCTTTTCAGCACCTCGCTGCTAATAATGAATGAAAATCAATTAAGTGACAGCAGATACACATCTTTTGTTCTGACGGTGTTTGTGTTTGGTTTAAGTGATTTTTAGGCATGACGTGCATGATGCAGTGAATTCTGTCTTTTTTTTCTCATTTGCAGCAACAACGTTCTTCAATCTTATTAACCTGCAGTACAGCACAATCTCAGAGTTCTGCACTGGGGACACCTGTCAGGCCATGTCAGCCTGCAACACGTAAGTTATCTCCCACGCTTTTGGTTAATTTATGACTCGCCCGCGGAGCCTCATTGGTTTATTCATCAGAAATCTACTGTCCCATTGGTTAATTCATTAAAACCCCTGATTCAGGTCTTTTTTTGTTGATAATCTTTTGGGGAATTGAGTCCAATTCTAAACATAGAAGCAGACATATCCCACCTACAAATGTGGGTGATAAAGCGGACTGTATCGTAGTTTCGCACCCCATGACCAAACAAAAGCATTTACGGGACAATAGGCGGCTCCGGATTGGAGAAATGTCTCCTCATTGGATGTGGACGACCTGTGTTTCCGGCGGAGCATCCATCCTGACGGAGGAACTACGACCCCATCACCTCTAACTAAGTTTATATGCTTTAACTGCAAGTAAAACACAAGTGGTTCAACTTGCATGTGAGTGTAAAAGCAACAAGATCAGTAAGGAAAAAAAGCAGCTTTTATGGCCGCCAGGCTCCGCTGCTCCCACTGTTTTGGTTTATTTATAGGAGCAAAGGGACAGAAATCTAATTACAACCTAGACCACCAGGATCCATGTTTTACTGAGATGGAAACAGAAGTTGTCCTGCATTATCCAGTAGATGAGCCAGTTTTCCAGTTTCAATTGCAAAAAAATCTAGAAAAGCTGCTCTTTAGTGGTGAAATTTCTGGTAGTAAAGAAATGTTTTGTCCCTAAAGACTTTCCATAGTCAGTTCAGTCAGAAGTTCAGATGTTTTTCATGTGATCCAAATGTTTTCCAGAAAATATTAGTTACTTTGCGCATGCTAACAGCTAACCAATGCAATTTTCCATTGACGTTAGCCATCAGCTAATATATCCCCTTTAGTGCATTTTAATGCGGCGTTCGTCATTTCACGGGGACAATAAATATATTTCTGGTTAGATACTGATTTATTTGATGTAATATTAGTATTTTTTGCAGAGTTTTACAGTTTTATTAAAGGTTCTAAAACAGATTCAGCTTCAGTTCTTATTGTAAGCTAAGCTTCATGATGGGCTGTAATGGAAAACACTGTTTTTTTTCTGTTAAACTTTGTTTATTAAGCTTTTTTACTATCACACCACACATCTATCAATCAAAATTTATTTTTCTCTTTTATCCTCTAGCCTTATCTTGTTTATGTGCTTTAGTGGAGCCGATTTTAAACATGATTTCACTTTGCATTGTATTAACATTCAGTTGACAACTTTCCGCGGGTTATGTATGTAATGTAATCAGAGAAAAGTCCATCTTGTGTGCTACTAAGCATATTTAACTTCTCCAAAATCCCCCGCTGTCTAGTCTGTGGTTTTTATTATTTTGCTGCCGTCTGAAGTCTGTTGATATTACTTTACTCGGATTACATGCACTTCCTCGATGCTTTGATCACACTTTATGAACTTTTAGCTTTAGTTATAGCAATTATAATCTGCTGAAAACTGAATCTTTCTTAAATAAACCAACATTTAAAGTATAAAACAAAAAGAAAAGTGGGAGGGAATAAATTGCTTTCATTTTCTGTCATGTGCAGCGTAGAAAGCATACATGTGCTGTAGTCTGTTCAGCAGTACATGTCATTAATGGGATGTGAACCCAGGGGGACATTGCTAAATTAAGTATTTATTTAAGTCATTTGCTCTGTCAGGGTGTGGTGCTGCTTTTTCATGAGCCATTGCCTCCAGAGAAGCCTTCATTCCTTCCGTGATTACTTAAAGTTGGCAAAACCTGATTAGCAACACTTAACAATACCTGTAAAGCCATTACAATCAGGCTGCGAGTGCAGATGCTCACCCACACGCTCACATTGCAAACTATGACGAATGACATCATTATTATTATTATTATTATTATTATGACAGCTTGTGAGAAAGAAGCTTGACGGGTTAGTTCGTTGTCAACAGTGGGTTTTTTCCACCTCTGTCACCCAAAGCTGCTGGAACAAAGAAATGGAAGAATCTAGTAAACGCCTGCCATACGTTAACAAATGAAGCACGAGAGCAGATTAACATCTTCTTGTTTTTACAAACTATTCAGCCATGAAAAATGGAGCTAACGACTTAATCAGAAGGAAAAACAGTTGAAGCAACGCAGAGTAGTCACTCACTCAGCTCTGCTTTGGATTTAATTGTCCATATTGCAACACAAAGCTCTCTATTTATGACTCTACCTTCCTTCAACGCAGGCTGCTGTGCAGCAACCCGCCCTTTCCTGCCCGAGCAAGACCTGGCAACCTGCACCCTCTTTCTGTGGTGTTGCAGCCGCGGCGGTGCCCCTGCCCACGAGCAGAGCTCAGCACTATTTTTAGAAGAAAATGTTTCCATAAGCTGTGCGGGAACAGAACCATTTAGTCTGTATTTAAACCAGTTCTGTATGGGGGGGCGGACAGATGTTGCGTCCTCCTTATGGCTGCTTCACTTCTGGATTCAGATGCAAGCAGCAGTTGTTTCTTATCTTTTTAACTTGTGATTTTAGCACCTTTGCGGCTGTTTGTCCTGTTTGTGTGCACATCTGGATGCGTGTGGTTTAGTCGGTGAGTAGGTCTCCTCCTGCAGGGTCAGACATGTCGACTCTTTACATTCCTCTGGGTTTGTAATGTCTGTCCCTCTCAGACCTGCCTTCTCTTTTTTATCAGCCTGTTAAGCTCCCATTCACTCTGCCGTCTCCTTTCATGAGTCAGTAATGCACGTTCATGTCAGGTGACCTCGTAGCGTGACGAGCTCGCCCGCCTCCTCATTTACCTTTTCATTAACCAAGCTGTTTACTTTTTAACCCGTTGGTCAGCTAACCTAGATAACCAGCCGGATAGACCTGAGTATGAAGAAGGAATCGGTCGCGTCAAACCGCCCTGCACTCAGTCCAATAAGGAAATTATGACTGAGGACAGAAAAACCCAAATCCAAACTCACTCAGTTGTTTTTATTGCTGAAACTATTTCAGGGTTTTTCGTGAATAAGCAAACAACTCGTATGTCATTGTTTACTTTTCCATCTTCCTGGTGAATACGGCCCATCTAAAAACAACTTTCAATTATGAATTCAGGAGTTTAGTTTCATCCTTCCCTGCTTTTAGATATAAAAGAGATAAAAAGGTGATGATCTCTCTGTCTCTTTGCAGAATATACTACTGGTATGACGAGAGGGGAAAGAAGACGAAGTGCACTGCTCCTCAGTATGTCGACTTTGTAATGAGTTACTGTCAGAAACTGGTCACAGATGAGGAAATCTTTCCCACAAAATACGGTGAGTCTGCCAGACTGATGCTGTGCTGCCCCCTGCTGGTGGAGGTCTGGAAATGTTGAGAAATAAGTTTCATATTTTATGTTTGTTTTAAGCTGTTAAAAACAACTTGCATGTCAGACCTGCTTGGACTAAACCCGCCCGATCCAGGACAAGCAGGTCTGCACATCAGCTCCTCCCCAGCAGATGCTAAATCCAGACTCAAAGCCAGGATGTAACCCAAACTGGTGTATGAGCTCCCCTCCCAGATCAAAGTGCTCCCCCACTGTGGAAACAATTAAATCACATCTTAAAACTCGTCTTTACTTCATTTAATAATGTATTTTAGCCATTTATTTATTATTATTCTTTTTAAATAAATGTTTCTTCTAGTTCATCTTATTTTTTACAGTGTTTTCTGGTTTGTAGCCTCTTAGTCTGCTCATTTTTTTATTTCCTAGCATATTTAATAGGTTTTTAGATATTTTTTAATGTATATATTTCATATATAACAATATTTTAGTCTTTTAATGTTCTATTGGAGTGCTGTTTGTGTATTACTGAGTTTTAATTATAGTTATATTCTATATGAAGAGCATTGAAATGTGTTAAATAAATGTTGGGAATTGGAGGGACCAGCTTCTCTGAGCAGTTTGGATGAGGGCTTAAAATAAAATAAAAAGAAACCCCAAACATTAAACCGGTGAACAGTTTGCTTTTACTCATGCGTTTATCCCGACGCTGAGACGGGTTTGGTTGGGTGTGTTGCCTGTAAAACAGCAGATTTAACCTTTTAACCTTTCCTCCCTCCTGCTGATTCCAGTTCATAAACCAGTTTCTCCTGTCTGCTTTTGTTTCGTCTTCCAGGCAAAGAGTTCCCCAACTCGTTTGAGTCGTTGGTAAAGAAGATCTGCCGGTACCTGTTCCACGTGCTGGCTCACCTCTACTGGGCGCACTTTAAAGAGACGGTGGCTCTGGACCTGCAGGGCCAGTTGAACACTCTCTATGCACATTTCATCGTTTTCGTAAGGGAATTCAACCTGGTCGACCCCAAGGAGACCTGTATCATGGACGACCTGTCCGAAATCCTCTGCACCTACCCCCCGCTTCCCGCCGCCGCCCCCTCTGCTCCAGAGTCACAACCCTCCCCTTCCTCACAAAACCACGTAACGGAGAGATGAGCGGGGAGGGGGGCAGCGGCAACAGCGGCCCCGAGGGTGATAAAAGATGAGATGGAGAGAAGGAAAACCAGCCTGAACCCCTTCCTCTGTGCAAGCAGGACTAAAGAGACCTTCCCTGATATTTCGCTACAACACCGACCAAGGACGAGGGGGGGAGGGGTTTATGGGGGTTTGGGGTGACGGGGAGGGGTTTGTCACACCAGCAGGAAACGGCGTGAGCGTTCCTCGCCAGGACAAATCCCCCCCGTCTTCTCTGCAATTTAAACTAGGAACAAAAACAGTATGTGTATATTTTACTTTCTGGTTTTTATTTTTCAGTTTGTTTGGTTTTTTTTTTTGGAAATTTTATTCAGTTTTTGATTTTATTTCTGTTGTTGGAGGGTGGTGCAGTGCGTCCGCCTGTCCCCCTCCCTCCTTGCTCTACCTAACATGCAGTACAGGAGGGGGGCTGTGCTTTGCTTCGACCTGCTATTGTACAGTCATGTGTGGAGAAAAGGCGTCTGCTTGCCAGCAGGACGCTCGGCCGCTGCGCCGGCCGGTAAGGAGCCACGTTAACGCGCACCAGGCGACACTAGCCAATCACTGTCTGGGCTGTTTTTCTGGGGGGGTAAATAAAGCGCTTCCTGCTCAGGACTTGAGAGAACAAGTCACTGCTAAAAGGGAGTTACTCTCATTTTCATTCTGTCCCATCAGATCTCCCAGTTTGCAGCAGTAAATCCCAGCACGCATGTCCCACACGCTACCCATAGAGGGCAGCAAACATGTAGCGGAGGCCACGGGAAGAGGTGGAAAGCTAACGATTGTATGCTTGACGTGTAACCTGATCAGAGAATGAATGCTTTGAGACAGACTGGTGCCCAGTTAAACCAGTGACAGCCACTCCAGCAGTAAGGGAGGACAAAGACATGAGGTCATGTCTGCAGGCCCAGAGAGACCGAGATGGAGACGGATAGGAAGGGTGGGATAATGTTGCTGTGGAACACCAGTACTCCCAGTGCAAAACTAAAAACTGGGTTTCGTTTCTATTTTTCCCTTTAAATTTATTTTCCCTTTTTTTTATCAGAGGAAAACTTGTTTGGAAATCTTAACGATATTGTCACATAAACAGTCTGCTTGGACTTTACTGTACAAAGAACCGCAAGCAGGGTCTGTCAGAGGACTGGATTTATAATCTTTTTTATTTATTTTTTTTTCTCTCTTTTTGTTTTGCAGGGTTCCTCAGTTCTGGCTCGTTTTTATGTATTTTAATTATTAACTAAGTTAAAAGCAATTTAATATTTTAAGCTCTGCAGATTATAATCTAATAAAAGAAAAAATGCCTCTTTGTCTATGTGTTGTGTTATTTATCTGGGGTGTGTGTGTGTGTGTGTGTGCGTGTGCGCGCGTGTGTGTGTGTGTGTGGATGCTCCCTTTCAGGATAAATCTCTGGAGCAGCTTTCTTTTGATAAAAAACCTGTTTTCTCCCAGATTATTTGAATGCATCATTTCCTGTTTCCAGTTCATTAAACATTTAAGCTGTTAATTAAACACAAAAAGAATTTTTGTGTGTTTTGTTCATAATTTTCCCGAACTGGGTGTCTGCTCGGTATGCAGATCCTTTGTGCTAACGTGATAACTTGTTAATCATGTTTTGCGTTTGGATAGATCTCACTGAGGATGAACTGGTTCCATTTTGTGCCATTTATCTTTTTCAGGTTGTCCATCAGGGGGCGCTTACACCTGAGAACCATGATCTCAAACTTTTCATCACATTGACCTGAAACCAAGTGCAAATGAAAGGTCATGACCTGAAGATGTCATGTGATGAGGTCATACCTGAAAAAGATGGGGTGTGGGGGGGGGGGGCAGTGTTATACCCCTTGCTGATGGCAGCCTCATGCATCTGTGGTAAATCCCCCCTTCGTCGTTGGTGGAAAGTTACTGGTCTGAGTCACTGGAAAAATGTCCTTTTATCCCACTTTATACATCCAGGGGACTTTTTTAATGGAAATATTTAACTTATCAGTTAAGATGTGCTGTTTACACCCTGCTGTTTAATTTTCCTGCCTTTTCTCTGGCTGTCGCCATGTGTCCCACCTAAAAGTTTGTCTCTTAGTTTCAGTAAACCTACAATCCAGTGTCTCACATGTGTTTACATTACATGTTTACATTTTAAAACCGGGGCAGCAGATCTAGTCCTCAGGGCCGGGGTCCTGCAGGTTTTCTGCGTTTTCTTGCTCAAACACATGAGTTAAATGAAATGGACTCATCTGGTCTGCACAACAAACCATTTATTTAAATGAGGTGTGTTTAAGTGGAGAAACGTAAAACCTGCTGGACTCCTGTCGGAGTGGAGCTTAAGATCATGGTTGTAAAAACTTCAGATAGATTTAAAAACTAAACGCTTTAAGTAGAAAAAAAAAACAGATATCACAACTGCAGATGTTTGAAAATAAGCAGTTGTGATGCTAATATGCTAATCTTATCTTTATTATCAGACTACCTTATGAGAAATCATTTTAGGAGCCATTTAATAAATATTTGCGCATAATTATGTGAAAAGTATTAAATATTTGCCTTTTAAATATCAAAGCTTCTGAACTTTATACACATCTTCACCATGTTGCTGTTTTCTAAGCAAGTTCTCAAATTTTATTCCAGTAAATCCACCTTCAGCACATTTTTACATTAAACATTTATTTTATTAAGATTAAATCCATGCAGTCACTCATAATAAAAGAATCCATTCTGGATTCAGGGCTCAGATCTCACAACTAACCCTGAGTTAAAGATGATGCGCGCTACATTCCGCTGCGCGTGGCCAAGCTCATGTGGAGTACTGATTATTATAAAATAAATATACTTTTTGCAAACTTCTAGCTGTCCATCCTCTCACCGGCTCTCCTTTGTGGGCCTGCGGACCACCGCGGAGCCGCGCCGCCTTCTCACAGACGCCCGCAAGGTGGCGGCCTCGCTCAGCTTGAACCGAGCGATGCCACCGGACTCTTCCAGCTGCTTCGCGCTGCAACACGGAGTCGGAACCTTCATTGTGTTGCCGAACTTTGAGTAGTCCACCGCATACATGCCGTCCTCCTCGGACACAGTTGGCACGAAGCGCTGCCCCCACAGGATCTCCTCCGATATGTAGGAGGTCCTGGCCTGCGTGGTGATGCCTGTGGTCTCCACCACCCCCTCCAGCACCACGATCACCTCCACGTCCTGGTTCTGCAGGTCAGAGGGCGCCAGCTCGTACAGGGGGCTGTCCTTGTCGATCACGTGGGAAATGATGAGGGGAGACACCAGGAAGATTCCGTTGGTGCCCACCGGGTTATCCATATGGATGTCAATTTGGTCCAGCGGCACCACCTCTCCCTCCTCGGTGGTGGTTTTCCTGACCACCTGCATCCGCACGGTGGCGCTGATGATCATGCTTTTCCTCAGGTCCCCGATGCGGATCATGAAGCACAGCTTGTTGTTGCGCACGGAGATGACTGCGTGTTTGCTGAAAATGAGCGTCTCCGCGCGCCGGTTGGCCTGCGCAGTTTTCATGAAGATGCAGCCGAGCATGATGGCGTTGATGACTAGTCCCACGATGTTCTGCACGATGAGGATGATGATGGCAGAGACGCATTCCTCTGTGATCATCCGACCCCCGAAACCGATGGTCACCTGGACTTCTATGGAGAACAGGAACGCGGAGGAGAAGGAGTGAATGTCCGTTACGCACGGAATGAAATCGTCTCCTCTCTGGTCCAAGTCGCCGTGCGCAAAGGCAACAAGCCACCAGATCATCCCGAAGAGGAGCCAGCTGCACAGGAAGGACATGGTGAAAATGATGATGGTGTGGAGCCATTTCAAATCCACTAACGTAGTAAACACGTCCTGCAAGAAGCGACCCTGCTCCCTGATGTTGGTGTGCGCGACGTTGCAGGCGCCGTTCTTGGCCACGAACCGGGCTTTCCCTTGATTTGCTCGGAACTTGGGTTGCAGGACGTCCTCGGCTAAACGGGTCAGCAAATAATCATCAGGGATGAGTCCTTTCCTGGACAACATTGCGCTCCCATGCTATGAGCCCACAGCCTGCAGGCCTGGGAGTAGCTCTCCGTGCCAGAACGCAGCCTGCGGCCGCTCCTCGGTCAGATGTCAGGCTGCCTTGTTGTCCTCCTCGTGCTGGAGGTATGCGCGCTCCTCACGTTGCTCCCGGATCAGGACAGCAAAGCCCCATGAGAGTATTCTTCCTCCAGCTTCGCAGCTGCCGCCGTCACTCACAACACCGACCGAACGGGCATAGCTGAGCCGCGCCGCCCATTCCCACTGTGGATCAATTCATTGGTGCGCTGTTGCGCGTCCGCCGTGGCCTCGTGCGTAAAGGAGATCCGCGATCCGAACCAAAAAAAAAATCGCAATGCAGGAGCGTAATGGCTTTCTGAACAGTTTTATCACATTGGGAGTAGGAGATCTGCTCACGTGGTGCACATGATTCTGTGCTGACTTCACTTCAATACAGCTGAGTAACGTGAGATGGAGACGTAGTGAGATGGAGAGGCAGTCCCTCCCCCTCCATCCGCTCCGCGTCCTTCCTGTGATTTCAGCTACCTTCAATCACTAATATCTATTTTGCGGCTAACAGAACCCCTCATAGCGTCGCAGATGCATCTCACCCAACGAATCACACGCACTATAAACCAGCGTTTCCAGCAGGTTCTGCAAAGCGCCTCCATTCAGTCCAACAAAGCAACGAGACGCAACAAAGACGCACCAATGTGTGAAAGGGTTAAATTCAGCAGGGGTCTCCCCATCTGTGCAGAAAACAGGTCAGTTATGCATATTAAACCGCACAGCTCATAGTGTTGGAATCTAGGCTAATAAACCTCACGAGCGTCACAACGCATGCATTTCATTGTAGGAACCAGATTTAGGTTTTTATTGACATCTCTGTATTTTATTGTCCATCTATGTGAAACAAATCAGCTACAGGTGCTTCTGAACCATCACTTCAGTCATCATCCCAAAACAAACCAAATCACTTGTGTTGATCATTTATATTTTATTAGCAAATAATTCAGATTCTTATGTACAAATATAATACAAGATGATTTAAAAAATAAAAGGAATATATATTCCACGGAACAATTGCACTTTGAATGTCTCCCCTGCTTTCCTCTGTGCTACTTGTCTGCTCGCACAAAGGAGGCGAAGACGCTGTCCTCCCTGTCCAGCAGGGCCTGGGGCGTGTCGTACTCCAGGATTATCCCCCGCTTCATCACAATCACCAGGTCGGCGTTTAGGATAGTGTGGACGCGGTGCTGCGGGGCAGAGGGGGGGAAAGGGGGCATTATTTCACTAACTGGAGCTGACACGCTCTTTAGAAACTAATGCGGTGATTTTGACTTGAAAACAAAGTGGTTTCCTGCTGCATTAAGGGAGATGATGGCTGTTCAGTGAGAGGATGAAGGTCTTTAATCCTGATTATTCCTGAAGTTACTGTTGTGAGCTTTTCACTCAAAGTTAAGGACAAGTCCAGTCTGATTACCCTTGTCCTGCTTTCCTCTCTCTCTTTCATTTACAGCGTCTGCAGCTATGCATCAATTTGCTAGATTGCATCAGCAGCACGAGAGGAAGGTCATCCCTGGAAAAGCAGTGGTGCAGTGTAAGAGGAAGTACTCACTGCTATGGTTACGACTGTCCGGTCAGCAAAAGAAGTCATCACCACTTTCTGCAGGATGCTCTCCTGCAGGAGGAACAATGAGAAGTTCACATTCATGTGCATAAAATCATCTGTTTAAACATTTCACATCTTACAGACATGTTGCTTTAAAAAGAGAAGCTTTATCTTTACTGTGTTCACTGTTTCGGATGCCGGATTTAAAGTTGAGCTGCTTTTCCTTCAGGGCTGCTGTCTCATTGCTGCTTTTGTGACTGAAGCTTTTATAAGAAGCAGCCTTTTGGAAACAATCCCTTCAGGCTCTGAGCACTTTCTATTCCTCTTTCAGCTTCCTTCTGCCTCTCCTTTTACACTTTTACTTTAAATGCAGCTTCTGATCCAAATTTAATGTTTTTCTCTCTCTGACCCAAAGAATATTCATCCATTTTTCATTCCGCGCTACTGTTATTAACCAAATATTAGTTTTGGGAAGCTTATATTTACATTTTTATTTTTATTTTGCTTTTTTCTGAAATATCTTCACCTGTCTTATTGTTGCTATGGCGATAGACACAATCAAACTTTATTTCTAAAGTGCTTTTCTCGATAAAACTAATTCGAATTAAACAAACTTTCACACAATAAACATGGTCCTTTTTAAAACACTCATGTTTACTGTCACACAGTCATTCACAGACACACACAGACACACACAACCCTCCTTCCCTTATGAAAGTACAAATAAACGAATAAAATAAAAAAATTTAATTAAAAAACAGTGAAGCCTTGTTGTATTTTCATCCCTTTTTTCTGTTTTTCTATTTCCAGCTCCTCCTTTCCTTCACACCTCCCTCCATCTGCTGTCTCAAAGATGCTCTTTTGGGAGTTGCACACTGACCGTTGCCATGTCGATGGAGGCTGTGGCCTCGTCCATGATGAGGATGCTGCTCTTCCTGACGAAGGCTCTGGCCAGGCAGAAGAGCTGCCGCTGACCCTGACTGAAGTTCTCTCCTCCCTCCGTCACTGTTGCATCTGAAAACACACACACACTTACTGCATACAAACTAACTGATGCTCTCCTTTTAAATCAGTTTATTAAAGAAAGAAACTATCATCGACCTCAATGAGAGCTAACTGGTCATTAAATACTACTTGCTGATCAATATCTTATTCATTTTTTACTTACATCCCATCTTAAATGATGAAAATCAATTGAAATATGTTAAATAAAAAGCCAAATTGCTTTATTAACTATTACAGGTGATTTTTAGAAGAATATCTGCTTCAAAAATCCCAAATAAATGTGTAAAACTAAACTATCCAGAAACTTTTAACCACATGTTCTTACCATTAGCATAATAATATCTATATAACACCTAAAAGTTACCTTTTTAAGACACTGAACTTAATAAATAATTAAAGTGAATTTGTTTATCTGACCCTCTCCTTGTAAGAGTAGCTGTTACCTCATAAATAACTCCGATGTGGCTAAAACTCAGGCTTTATGGCTTCACACACAGATAAGATAAAGATAAAATAAAAGATAAAAAATAAATTAAATCTACTAGTTAGAAATATCAGCCACTAAACTCTGCATGAATATGAGAAAATAAGAATAAATAATGGAGTCGGGGTTTTGTGCATCAGCAGCCTGGCGCTCCACACTAAGCTTTATATGCAGCATCAAACACAATAAGAACAGACATAATTAACCGTTAACTCCCAGCTCACAGATCAATATGTTATTGAACATCTGGCTCCAGTGTAAGTATCTAAAGCTTCAGTGTATTTCACAAGACACGCTTTCATTTGTCAGCGTAATAAACTGCAAGACAGGTGAAAGTGTTTTGTGTCTCTGTGGCAGAAAAGCATCAGCTGCAGTCGGATGGTTCCTGTTTTCTCATGGCTGGTGGCAGATCTGGGAGATAAATGGAGAAACAGTAGAGGCTGAGCTGAGACCATGCACTAACATATCACATGCTCATGTGTGGCTCATATCGCTCAGCTAAAATGTGATCTGGGTCTGCCGCAGCCTGCAGCTGTCAGATCTGCTGCATCAGAATCTGCAGGCGGTTAAAAATGAATGCTCATGTAACCTGATGCAGCAGTTTGAACCTGTACGGCCTCAGTGTGCCACGGTAGCAGGTAGACACAGCTTACACCAAGCTCAGACTCTCAGAAGGCACTTCAGGTCTGAATGGGATCAAATGAGCGTTTGCATGTGTTTGTGCTCTCACCCAGACCGCCTGGCAGGGTTTTCACAACATGCTTGAGCTGAGCAATCTCCAGCGCTTCCCACAGCATCTCGTCTGTCGCCTTCATCTCTGGATCCAGGTTGAATCTGCGTTCATGCACACACACAGTCATTTACAGTTAGTGGAGTAATGAAAGTTACTTTTATTGTAAAAAAAAAAACAAACAAACATATGCAACATTTCCTCAGACTGCTGACTGATTTTATCCCAAACAGTCTAAACGGCTGTTATCATCGCTGGACCAAGTTTCTTCACATCAGAGTTAGTCGGAGTGAAATATCCATAACAGCATCACGCTGTTCTCCAGCAGGACGAGGCTTTTATGGTCTGCACCAACTGAGGTCTATAAATAAACCAGAGGAATGTCCTCTAATCTGAAACCAGCCCTCCTCATGTTTTAGATAAGCGTCATTAAAGCGCTTTGCCAAGTGGAAATGTTCCGTGTGTCCTCTTCCTTCACCAAACCCATGCTCATCAGACACTCTGCTGTAAGGAGAGGTTTGCTGTACCGGATGGTGCCGCTGAACAGGAAGGGGTCTTGCAGGATGATGGACAGCCGAGACCTGAGGGTCTGCAGAGGCAGCTTGGCGATGTCGATGTTGTCAATCACGATCCTCCCTGTGAGAGAAATAAGCTGATAATTAAATAAGAAGCAGCAACAGAGAACAGAATCATTTTGCTTCTTTTGTTTCTTATTTAAATCATTTGTTTGTGTTTAAATGATTGTTTTAATGTGTAACACATGAAAGGTGAATATTTTTACCCTCAAACATGTCAACCATGCGGAAGAAGGCCAAGGAGAACGAGGATTTGCCGCTGCCGGTCCTGCCACAGATCCCGACCTGAAAACAGATCAATTCATAACAGAAGGAAGCTTCACACACCCCCCCCCCCAGGTCAGAAAAGTCTTAATTTGCTCAAGCTACTCTCTTCACACACACTCACCTTCTGACCGGGGTTCAGGTGTGCATTGACATTTTTGAGCACAGGCTTCAGCGTGGGATCGTAACGGACGCTCAGGTTCTGGATCTTGATCTCTCCATGCCGGGGCCATCCATCGGGCACCTGAGACACACCTGAGATGCAGAAATATCAATAAAATGTGAAATTTAGCTTCTTTCTACCTACAAAGCAGAAAAACAAGAGTTAAAGCTTTGACTGGAGCTTAATTCATCTAATCTTATCACTTTTTAAACCCTTATTCTCATAGTTTCAGGTAAATTTGCTAAAATTCCCCCAGTTTTAAAGTAAATATATAAATTTAAATATTTGTCAGTGATTAAAATGAAATAAACGTGTTAAAGAACAGAATACAGACACATCTGATACATGAATATAAAGTTTATCTCAGATTAAACTTTAGTCGAGCGGGGAATGAATCAGACAAGCAGGAAGTGTGGCTGTGCTGCTCACTCACTGAGGAGTCCTTCGTAATTCTCTGGTTCAGTTTTGAGCAGACTATTAATCCTCTTGACGGAGCCAAGCTGCACCTCCATGTCTGCCAAATTACGCACCATCCAGTTTATGTAGTTGGACACCTGATACATGAGAGGAGGAAGGCGTGAATGTCAGTGTTGCAGTCCAGACCGGAGGACATTAATGGTCTCACACACTGAGACACACAATTACAACACAGGGACACAATCACTACATCCTCAACCTGTACACTCATATTTGTATTCTCCAGATGTTGTTGCTGTCTGATGACTGGTTTGAATAATTATGTCATTCTTAATTTGACTTAAATAATAAATATTTTCAGCAAAATCCTGATACAGAAGTAAAACTTTTTATAAATATTTGTATAAAACTTTATTTATCAAATGAAGATCTGCACATAATAATAATAATAATAATAATAATAATAATAATAATAATAATAATAATAATAATAATAATAATATAACAATAATAATAATAATAATAATAATAATAATAATAATAATAATAATAATAATAATAATAATAATAATAATAATAATGTGTATTTCTGGGAGCTTTTCATGACACTTAAGCAAAAGATGCATGAAAATGAAGCAAAATGCAACAATAAAAACCAATAAACAGAAAAATAAAAACAGGACACAGGGGACTAGTTTGTTTAGTGGAAGGATCACAAGCTGAAGCAAAGCTTGAAGAGATGAGTCTCAACAGGATGTTGCAGATGTGAGCTGCTGGAGAGCATGGAATTGAGACAGATAGGATCAGCATTTAATCCAAAGTCAGTCGTTAAAGGCCGCCGTCCTTCAGGTTTTCTATGTATCCCTGCTCCAACACACCTGAATCCAACAGCTAATAAAGATCCGCAGCAGTTTTTCTCAATCCTGGTCCTCTAGCAGCACCGCATGTTTTAGAGGCAACCCTACTTTATGAACCGAAGTGCTTGCTCACAGTCTGCAAAGAACTTGATGAGGAAGTTCTTTATTCTGATTCAGGTGAATTGGAGTAGGAATACATCTAAAATCTGCAGGATTGCAGGCCAGACTGGAGCTGGACACCTCTGATCTAATGGGACAGGTGTAGCAACATGGATGCAGTCCGAGATGCATGGCGGGCGACTCGATGAGCTGCTGGAACACAGTGTGAACTGGTGGGAAAATGGTGTTGCAGCAGGTAAATTCTGAAACAGGTGCAGGTTTTCTCGGGGAGTCCAAGTCATTCAAGTAAAAGATGCATCACTTCAGTACTTCAGTAAAGTGATCCATACAATATTAATCTGAATTACAAACAGCTGCAAGTAAATGTATCTGCAGCCACTGGAGGATGTCCAGTATTTCCTCTTTTTATGCAATTCTCTAATAATAACATAAGAAAGAAGGGGGGGGTGGGGTGGGGGGGGAATCCTTGCCGTCCGTTTTGCTCAAAACAATTTAAAACTAAAGATTAAACTAATGCAAAGCTTTCATGTAAGATCCTACAGCGGATGCAGCACACATTTCAGTCCCGCAAGAAAAGCTTTACATCGTATCCGAGTCGATTAGAGGAAAAATGAGCTTAAATAACTGAAAACATTAAGATGAATGTCTGTAAACTCTTATTTTGGTCATTTTAATTAAGAGGATGATAAAGAGCTAAGTAAGAAAATTATTCTTCGTTTTTTAAAGATTTTTTTACTTGTTTTAGGAATTCTTGACAAGGTTTATGTTCCTTGAAATAAGATAAATTATCTGCCAACAGAACAAGAAAATGTATCTTATTTAAAAAAATAACTAATTTTTATATTTTTTTAAAGCCAGTTTTTGTAGTGTGGGAAAGTCAAGTCAGAAAGACATCGAAACTTTGTCAAACAATATGTAAAAGCTAAACCCTCCCACTCACCATGAGAGCGTACGTCAGCCCGAGCCCCACCAGACCAGGTGACAGCTGGTTGTACAGCGAGTTTGTGATGGAGGCCACAGCCGCCACCAACACCACACAGGCCCCGATGTACTCCTGCACGATGCGAGGAGACAAAAACACCTCACTGAAGGGGTTCAATTACATACGGAGATCCATTTCAGCAGATCGGTTTATGATAGTGATAAATGTGTGCTTCCTTTAACACCGTCCACACACACACACACACACACCAAGGTTGTGCCCTTGCTGATGTGCAACTGGAGAAGTGAGACAATGCATAAAACATGACATAAAGACTGCAGACAGACAGAGAAGCAGATATTCAGTAACCCAACAGAGGGAGCAGTTAGCCAGCAGCACCGACATGGATGTGGGCCCGATGTGGGCCAGATGTGTGTCAGACAGCAAAGCAGCTCATTACCATGCGCACTTCCAGCCAACGGTTGGCCGCTGTGAGGAAGAGCGAGGCGATGTTGTTGGCATCGGTGAATTGCAGCAGCCTCTGTCTGAACCTGGGTTCGTACCTGCCAGAAGAGATCATCTCAGTCATTTCAGGGTGTTAACAGTCCTGCTGTCGGTGAGTTTGCTGTGAGCGGCTCGGTTTCAGCTCAGCGACTGAGCTTCTGATCCAGATGAGTTCTTATATAATACATGAAAATGTTCCTCCTTCATGGCTTTAAATCTACACAATCTCGTTTGGATTACAAAAATCTGGAAGAAGATAAAATAAATATATAAATGAATCAGAAAATCTTCAAAAAAGTTTCTTTTGGTGTTAACTTTTAAGAGATTTCTGATTAATCAACATTTTTAACTTCCTAAATATCTATTTTGACTGAAATCAGAAATGCTAAACAGGGGCGGTTCTAGAGGCGGGGGGGTCTCGGCTGGCCCAGTCCCAGCCTGACAACAGGCTTGGACCCCTCTGTGGCCACCGCAACTGCTCTTTTTTTTCTTTTACAATCATTTTACCTGAAGCAAGATGTGGAACTAATCATTCTGCAGTCGGAGAGCACAGACCTCCGTCAAGCAGCTCATTTCACCCATATTGTGCAGAATCATTTTTAAAAATTCGAAATTAGTGTGTAATGAACACAAAAACATTATTAGAACTGTCTATCTGCACATCGTCTTGGTGAGAGACGCTGGTTATGCTGCAATTGTCAACATAATCCACCAAAAATCACATTATTCTCATTATTCATGAAGATTCTGACAGTTTTCCAGATTTACAAATAGATGCTGCATCATGACGGATGGATCACACTGCTCATCATTCAGTCGCGTATGTTCACAAACCTCAACGTATCTAACGTCGCCGTTCATTTCTGCCTTTATCAGATTATTACCTGAGCGCTCTGATGGTGGTGAGGCCTTCTACTGTCTCCGAGAAGTGTGAGAGTAAAGGAAGTTGTGTGCTGTCCTCCAGCTGCTGGAGGTCCCTGATAGGAGGACAGAGAAAACACAGACATCCGCTCAGTAATACGGACGTCAACATGAACCCAGAACCCAGAGAGGTCACTGTCTGAGCAGAGGTTCGAACTAGCAACCTTCTTGCTGTGAGGCTTTAGTTGTGACCACGGTGCAGATCGCTATTCTTTTTATTGCTTTTTAAAATTTATTGTATAAAAATGCTTCATGAATAAAGTTTAATTAATTGATGATGTAAGCGGGATCGAGCGTCAGTGTCCTGCAGGAGTTAGGTGTTTGCAACACACCCGAGTCAAATATAACAACTTGTTGTCACTTTCTACACAAGTCTGTTAATAATCTGTTCATTTCAATCAGGTGCGTTGCTGCAGAAACAAATCCGAATTTAGAGAACTCTCACATGAGGTTTTTGTGTCAAACAGCTAAAAGATGAGAAAATACACAATTTAGGTCCTTTTCCGATCAGTAAACTTCATTTTAATGATCTTATATGAACCAAATGAGATTTCTCCCGTCAGTTGGGTTCGGTTCAGAGCAAACTGTGTGTCTGATCTGCTTGACTCACCTGGAAGCCATCCGGAAGTACTTCTGGATGAAGTAGCAGGCGACAGCCAGCGGTAGGAGGGCGATGAGGAAGACGGGGGTCACGTAGGAGATGACACCCAGAGCAGACACACACAGCAGCGTGGAGCGGGACAGGCACTCCAGAGTGGTGGGGATGTGCTGGTCGATGGTGTTTGTGTCTGTGGAAAACCTGTTCAAGATGGTGCCGAGAGGAGTCGTCTCAAACAGCCTGAAAGTACAAAGGTACTACGTTTTAATCTAGCTAGATATAAGACCATAAACACAACAAAATAATTACATCAGCGTGCATGATGCATGTAATGGTGCTGATGTGGTTTCAGGCAGCAACAAATAAACTCTGCAGTCAGCTGCTTTAGTTTCCTTCGTGTGAATAAATAAAGAATAAATCACACTTGTGTACATGTGAGCGTATATGTCATGCATGCAAATGTGCTTTGAGCTGCTTTGTGGGAGGAAAGCAGATGGTGCTGTGAGTAATGAGGCTAAAAAAGGTGCTTTTAACTCTTCATCCCGGTCTGAAATGTCTGTTTAAGCACTCACACAAACATCCGCAAACTGGCTTCCCTCTCACTTCCCAGTTTCACCTGAGCTGCGCTCGTGCTTTCACACTGAACGGCGTACCTCATGGGGGCCAGGATGATCTTGTTGAGCAGGTTGTGATGAAGATTTTTGGCCACTTTAAGGCCCGTCCACTCCACAGCCACAGAGGTAGCGAGGCAGAGGATGATGCCCAGGCAGCACAGCACGCTGAACACGCACAGATACCACGAGTGACTGAAGCCGCAGTCCTGCAGAGAGAGGAAAAGGTTTTTTAAAGGTTGCAAACCTGTGTGTGTGTTTGAAGAGGTGCCGCGTAGTTTGCGTGCACTGTAATTATAAGCATAATTAAACTGGTTAAAGATTAACAGAGTAACGCAGTTAAGCTCTCAAAGCTGAGCTGGCATCTTAAGCAAACATGAACGGGAAGTGCTGATGAGGTTCTGTTGTCCATTTTCTTGTCAACTCATCACCGTCTTTACTCCGCCTCGGGGGATTCTGCTTCAAGCTCTGTTTTTTGCTTCTTTTCTGGTTGTTATGTTTCCTTTTGTTAGTGCAGTGCAGCACAAAAAGTCAGAAATCAGGGTTTTAATATTTTTTTCCCTATTTTAGTCTATTCTATTTTAAAATGAAGAAAAAGTTCACCAGGAAACTAATTCCTCTCGTACCCAGTGTGGGTGAACACCCTCGCTGCCTTTACAATAAAACTTAAAACCAAATCATACAGTTAGGGATAGTCTAGCCGGCTTATTTTTCATGTTGTACTGGCATCATTAACCTATTTGCAGGTCTTACTTCTTATTTTCCTTTATCTGCAGGTCTTCCTGGATAGAAGTTGTAATGTATATTAATCTGTATTTCCTGTCAGTGTAACCCCAGCGAGTCGAGGCAGATGGCTGCCTTACCTGAGCCGGGTTCTGCTGGAGGTTTTGCCTCCCTGTTAAAAGGGAGTTTTCCTTCCCACTGTCGCCTCATGCAGCTCAGGATGGGAGATTGCAATCTAGCTGGTTCCCTCTATAAGGCTAATTATTCTGAATTGGCCGATCTCTATGAAGCGCATTGAGATGACATTGTCGTGAAGTGGCGCTATACAAATAAAGTTGAATGGAATTGAATTGAATTATGTCCAAAGACAGATAAACAAATATAGCATCAAATTATGATAAAATATACTTGATGCCAAGAACTGAACCATTTATAGAAATAGTACTTAAATAATAAAACACTGCAGCAAGAAGTCTGCAGGCAGAAAAACTCCAATAAACCATCAAAAATAATTAATTGAGACAACAACTCAAGCGGCAACTCCACTGGGGAAAAATAAAATGCCAAACATTGCAGTTCCCCCCTCCTCCACTAGGGGCTCCATAACCTGCAGTTCCCCCCTCATCCACTAGGGGCTCCATAACCTGAGTGGCAAATGCACTTCTTGGGTTTCAGAAATTTAGCAAAGATTTTGCTGCAGTTTGTTTCATTTAGCGCTTTAAAAAATGTAAAATAAAAAGTTTACCAAATATTTCTTTATATATTTACTGTTTTTTTTTACCATACGGTTATGTTAAACTACTGTAGTACAAAAGCTAACCACCAGGGGGCAGGATGACAAGTATCAGATTGTATACAACAGGGTTTGGAGCAGTTTTTACCACACAGTGCTGCAAAAGGTCTCACACAAAAGGTATGTATCAAATAAACAAAAACCATTAAAGGAAAATTTTTGTGCTTTTCTTTGTAAATTTTTCCTTATTACCATGTTGCATTAAGGGAAATTGCAGATGAACGGTAAAACATACGCATTGAGTTTTTCTAAAAAGGTAGAAGAATTAAAGATTAGTTACATAAACCAGATAAAATAACATTAAAGTTGATTTTTGCTAATCAAACATTCGATTTGGTCTTTTCTTTCTGACATCAGAAAGAAAAAAAGCTCATTTATAATCCATTACCTGTGAAGTGAAAATGCAGTTTTAAGTCTTCAGGCTGTGTTTGTGTAAAGTGTGTGTTTAATGGTCAAACAGGGCTTCTCGTGTGGATTAGTCCAGATTAGATAAAGCGGCACCGAAGCTCAGTCAGACAAGATGTGCTCAGCTCTCAAGTGACAATCTATGTGTACTTAGCTGTGCATTTAGTGTGTGAGTGTGTGTGTACATGCGTGTGGGAGACAGAAAGGTGATCGTGGTGTTTGTGTTCCTTCTAAACTGCTACCCTCATCCTTCACATGACCATGTAATATGTGACCTTGCTTTCCGGTATACATATCTCACACACACACATGTTTATAAAACCATTGATTAAAGTGTTGCTTTACTGATCCGGCTACACTGTCACCTCCCAACAGCTGCTGTGACCTCTGAATGTGAAAGATGCAGCTCAACCTTCATCATCACGTTTGCATGAACCTAAATAGATGAGCGATTATCTGCTTTCTCTGAATGTGCATCTGTTTTCTCTGTACGTGTGTGTGTGTGTGTGTGAAAATCATATTTAGATTTAAGCTGACTAGTAAGTCAAGCAGAATGTTGGTCAAGCAAACACAGTAGGTGGCAAATCTCCTGCACAGCAACTCAAATTCACATCATTTGTGACTGAGTTAGTTTTTCTAACATGTGTGTTCCTAATCACACACCGTTTTTCTGTTCTTGTGTTTTTGGAGGCTGCTGTATTAATATGCAGGTTAAACCAACCTGCTACAGCTGCTTCAGGGTGTATTAATGAAAGCTCTGGTGTTAGCAACGTCAGATTTTTCACTAGTTTTGCTCAGAACAGTGCATATAAAAGCATAAAAGGTGATTTAATTTTTTAACTGCTGTCATTACACCATCTAAATAATCACTAAGCTTTCCGATAATCCACTTGTTGCGACTCTACGGACTCCCCTCGGGGATAAATGTGTATAAAACATAACATCTTGCTGAATGAGACGTGTGAAAGTCTTGTTAGAGGTGTTGCAAATGTCAGCAGTGTGGACATAAGTGCTCTCACTCAAAGGCAATGAAACAGGAACCAAACGCTTAATTAAGCAGAAACGCGGGTCAAGAAAAGGCGCTCAGCCTCTCACCTGCACAAGCGTGCAGTTGTGAGCCGTTGCGTCTATCTTCGCCATGATGACGTGAGACGTCCAGTGTGCCAACCAGTAGTCGATGGCGACCATGAGGGAATGTTTGAGGAGCTGCGACAGGAGGAGCAACGTGAGGAGGAGGAGCCCCGCCGAGGACAGGTAGGTGCTGCAGGAGCGCCAGGGGATGGTTGCTCGCTGACGCATCACCTGAGACAGGTTGTCATCTTCTTCACTTTCCACCGATTCCTCTGGGATTGAGAAAAAAAGGAGACGAAATGAGAGCAAAGTTTGCTTTAACTTCCCCCGTTCGTGTTTATTTTCAGCTCTCTGCTGATGTGACTCATTTCTGTCACGACACTCCTTTTCAGTTGCATCCTTTCCTCCTCATCTAACAAACCATTAGCCTAAGGAGAAGCTTCAAACACACAGAAAGAGTTTGCAGAATCTACTAGAACTTCAAGTGGGTCCTCATGCCCGTAAGGAGGGTCGAGAAGCTTCTCACCTCCTACCCACCCTCGATGTAGTGTAAATATAATACATCACATCATGCAGCTTTGCCGCACCAGGCTGCATCCTGGAGGCTCAGACATGCTGGAAGCAGAGAAGCAGCAGGAGGATAGAGGAAGGAGTTGCTGGAATGGCAGCTAAAATCATGCTCGTGCTACACCTTTCAGGGACCGGAGGCAGAAATGTTTGAGGAGAAAGTGAGAGAAAGAAGCGTCCAAACGGATGATGAGATTCTGAAGAACTGACACATCTGCTGTTTACTAGCAGCACCACAAACAAGTTTTACTCCTGTTTCTACTTTTTCCTTGACAGGCCATGCTTTATGGTCACACCTGCTCCATCCAACAGGAGGGCAACACCTGGCGATGGAGCCGAATCGAACAAGTCTGCTCCGGGTGCCACAAGCACACAGGAGACAAAACAAAACACAGATAAAGAGTACAAGCATGACACCTTAGCACCTCCCAAATATACTCACACTTTCAACAGCAGGCATATACACACACACATACACACACAAACAAAGGATCAGTTCACGGTTCAGCAGCAGGAGAAAGAAGCAAAACGACTCTTTAACCGTCTTAAATATTTGCATTACAGAACAAACGCGCATGTCATTAAGTCCCTGTGGAGAGTAGAAACACTGCAAACACAGCAGGTGAAGGGAGGTGACATCCTGCACGTCGCCCAGGCTAAAATCTGAAATCATGCATGCGTTAAATCTAACTGTTTGTCTCCTGTGTCCCCTCACCTTCCTCATCCTCTTCAGTCCTCGCAGCCTCTCTGGAGTACATGGCCCTCCGCAGGTTTTTCCTCTCTAGGTCCGTCATACTCGCCTCCACCGTCTCCTGAAGAACAGATGAAACATTCAGATTACACTCACACCGCTCTCCTGCAGAACATGAATTCAGAAGCTCTCAAATGAAAGAAAGTAAATTGTTCGAGCAGACTCTTCATGCAGTCACCGTCTCAAACTCCTGGTCCTGTCTGTGCATCAGTGTTTTCCACTGCTCAAAGAGTTCTGGTTCACAGTTCTGGATGTCCTTCAGAGTCCCTTCGGTCTGGATGGTTCCATCTTTCATAGCAATAATCTGGTGATAAAAACACATTCAGAGAAGGAAAAGCAAAGATGTTATGAGACGTTTCTGGAGTAAAATCTTTTTATTATGAGTAATTAAGCAGATTTAGGTCTCACCCAGTCTGCATGCGGTAAATACTGAAGCTTGTGTGTGACCAACACCACCGTCCGCTTCTCCTCTCGCAGCATCTTCAGGATACCGTCCTGCATCAGATGGTCACTCAGGTGGATGTCTAAGGCAGAAAATGGGTCATCCTAAAAATACATAAATAGATATTTGAAAGTGCAAGAAAACAAACAAATGTGTCTGTAATTCTCTTTTAAATCCATCACTGAAGTTCAGCAACAATATTCCCGCACCTTAAAGCCAGGAATCCTATTCGTCTCATCAATTATTTCAATATGAATTATGTCCAGTTTAATTGCTGCTCCATTTATCTGTTTGTCTCTGGGTGATGCCCGCAAATCAACATGTTGAGATCAAATCAAATTTAATAACACAAAGTGGTTTAAAATTTCTCTAATTTCATTCATCCTTAGATAAATGACAAACATTACCCAATGAAAAAACATGCAAATATGCTTTATTCATGTTCCTTCCCGTGTTTTAGATGTAGCACATTTCTACATATTTCATGCTGTTTCTGTAATATTGCTCACACACTGAGAGTGTGAGAGAAACATCACTTCAACATCCTGCATGTTCAGCTCAAAAAGCAGAACAATAAGGTTCACTCTGACCAGAACCAGACTTTATTTATGGAAATTTCCTTTGAGGTCAAAGACAATAAATGATTAAAATAAATGATAAATCAGTCAATATAATGTTAGTTCTGTTATAATGATATTATGTATGAAACATTTATTATAAAAAGATTTTAAAATCAAGCAGTTGAAAAACATGCAGAACCACAACGACCCGACCGAACGGCTTCGATCCGCCTCTAGAACTCATGCAGAGATGCGACACTGTTCTACCAAATGACGCGCTCTCATTTGCTGCTTTCATGACCTGTAAGCTATGTGTGTAATCACCACTTACACACACCCATTAGCTTAGAAATGCTCCATCTCAGAATGAAGGTGATCAGCTTGATTCCCACAAAGACCCCCCCTCCCCCATCAAAGCAGCGTCCCCAAATCCTTTAATTGCCTTAATAACATTTATTCTTTCAATTCGCACATTTCTGTCCTTGGAACTTCGACTTTAGTTTGTTTCGTAAGTACACAAAAAATAACTGTTGGTTAAAACACTTTGTTAGTTATTTCTAGTCATCATTAATCACCAACCATCTGAATGTGATATTTTCAGGTCAGATCTGTTTATGCAGCATGTTTTTATTTTTAATAACACAGGATGGCATCAGAAACAGACTCATCCTCGATGTGCTTCACCCTGAACTCCGATAAAACAAACAAAGCCACAGTTTTAATGATATGCTCGTATAAAACGTACATGCAGACTCACCAGAAAGACCACGTTGGTCTGCTGGTACAATGCTCTGGCCACACTGATTCGCTGTTTCTGTCCTCCTGACAGGATGATGCCCTGCACCACCAGACAGGAAATGTGTGAGTTTACCACATGGAAGAAGACACAGCACAGCCACACTGAGAAATACTAGAAATGTGGGACTCTGTGTTTATGTCTTGCAGGGAAACACGACAGAGCTCCCTGCCTGCAGAAAAATCTAATCCTGGCTTCAGTGTGATGGTGACAAATGATCCCACATTACAGAGATCCACATTGGGAGCGACGGCCACAAACAACGGATGTTTCTGTGATACAGACCCTTTCCCCGATCTCGGTTTGGTCCCCCTGTGGAAGGATGTCAATGTCCGGCTGAAGGGAGCAGGCCTCGATCACAGCTTTGTATCTGCAGGCAAAACAAAGACAGCATGCAGATGAGATGGAGGCTCATTTCTTCTGCCAATAATCTCGATTTCACACTTCAAACGGTGCCTCGTATCCTCACTGCTGCGCTATTATAAAAGCCACTTTGTAGCCTGAATCATGTTCAACACTGCACTGACAGAATAAAAAGCAACTAAAGTTCATTTATTTCCATGCAATGCACGGGCCAATCACATGTGGCGCAATTAGCTTAACATGGACTTCAGATTTATTACACATATCAGAAAAAACTGTGTTTGTGGCAAATCCTTTATCTCTGTTAGTAAAATTTTATCCACATTTTGATCCATTTAACTCCTGAAATACCTGCGTCTCACTTAAAAGTTGTTGTTGAACAGATTTCCAGCATGAAACTTATTGATACCCATTTTTATTTCATATCTTAGCTTAATTAACTTACTCTTAATTGATATCTGTCCGAAAGGTCTGACCTTCATGTTCCTAAGCTGATGTCATTCTGACCTTAGTAAGCCATCTGTCTGAGTTGTGTCCTTCCATCATGGAGAATGTTTAGGGTCTTTATCTTGTTTACAACAGAATAGCGACTCCAGACTATGATGCACTCAACCAGAGTCTTTAAACGAACGTGTCTCTAAGTGACTGGTCAGAATTACTTCGGACTTCTGTGCGACAACAGACCTCTGAAATGATTCTCCCAGGTTATAACCTTGTATCTTTTCTGTCTATCTTTCATGTATATGTCTCACTCCATGTTTTATTTGTTTAATGTATGTTCCATTTCTTTTATCCCTAATTTATTATATTTATATTCTTCTCAATCCAAGAAACAAGTCACCTCATCCTTGACAGGAAAAATTTCAGTGCGAATCAACAGGGTAGGTTTTAAACGCCTTTACTAAACAGATGAACGGTAAAAAATGGGAGTTTCTACTGCAGTAGTAGGAATTATCCTCCTCCATCTTTTACTAATCAGCACATCAGGATATGATATTTATTTTATATTGTTACCATAGCAACAAAGCTCAGTGGCCAATAGTTTTCTAAAAATAATAATAATGAAAAAAATAAGGAAGGAGGGGAGAGAAAAAAGCTCCAATAGGTTTTTCCATAAAAGTATTAAGTAACCTTTTAGTCCAACTCTTTGTCCCGAGGATGAAATCTGTGTTTCAGTGTGATAATGTGTGTTTTCGCTACCTAGGTAAGGAGCGCATATCAGGATAAAAAAGCATCATGACTAAAAAACTTCACATGTTTTTATCATTTTTGTGGCGCACGCAGCTTCTGCTGTTTGAACCACGTCGGGGTTACGCAACAAAAACGTTTCAGGACTTTTTCAGTTGTTGTTACTATAATGTTACAAATTACTGATTAAAAAAACTTTAATCTGTATTTTACAGTTACCAAGTCAAATTATTGCGCGCTGGGGTTAAATAATTATATAAAAAAAGGCAGTAAGACATGAAAAGAGGTAAAATACAAGCGGAAGATGAATAAAAAGGTATGGGTATGAGTGAAGCAGTTATCGCAGCTCAGTGAGGTTGATCATTCCTAAACCCTCCCTGTATGTGCGAAGTCTCACCTGGATTTTATCATGGGCATCTCAAAGGTGATGTTCTCCACCACGGTTGCATTCAACAACCAGGGCTTCTGGGAGGCGTAGGCCACAGCGCTTCTCTTCCTGCCAGAGATTTGCAACACACGCAGAGCCCTTCATGGTGAAATATGACATGTTTATATCTTTTACTTCTCACATGGTTCGGGTTTAGAAGCTGCTGCATCTCTGGACCACAAGGACTCCCTGGTAAACTCTAGTCCTTAAAAAGCTGCTACTTGCATCATTAGACTGCTCGTATTTGTAAAGTCAATATGTGGCCAAGGGTCAGGGGCAAGTACGTGAGCGGAGGGAGTATACCATGGATTCCTAGAAGCAGCGCTGCTCTTCATCTTCATCATGCCGTTAATGATGATGCGTTTCCATAGCGATGGACAGACATGTCTGAACTCACCTGATGTCTCCGTCACTCGCTGCGTCTCTGTCTGTAGGACTGCAGGGAAAATAAAAACACACAAAGCAGGTCAGAGACAAAACCAAAACATTGAGGCAGGTGATTGATTATTGACATATTCTTTTAATGATTAACACAAAACAAACACACTTTAATCAATACCCGCCTCCTTTCTCTGTAGAAGTCCTGCTCAGCAGCCTAAACAGGCCAAACATTGCCCTTCATGAACACATCTAACATTAGCCGTGATCTTATCCTTCCTAAAAATAATGCCCACGTCTCGCGCCTCCCGTTTGTCTTCCTGTAATTTGCTGATATGGAAACCAGCATCAACCCGTTTGGACTCTGACATGTGAAGGATCTGAGATTAGATCGTCAGCACCACGTCTGATGCTTACTGGTATCCTGCTCATCCTGAGCATGTGTCTCATACATGTAAGACAGCGAACTCACTGAGAGAAGACTCGAGTTTGATGTCCATGTAAACACATTATAAATGTTCTACTGGACGTTTGTAGAGATGCTGTAAAACCCTTAATTTGCAATGAGTCTTTAGGAGGTTTTGTGGATGATTAAATGGGGCTTGAAGTATTTTCAGAAAATGCTGGTCACACTGAATGAATAAATAAATGTTTATTAAAAAAGTTCAATTTAAATCTTGAATGGAGAAAAAAAGACTAATATACTGGTATGTTGTTTTACTTTGACAGTTTTATATTAGCGTTGTTTTCATTATCTAGAATTATTCAAAACCTGGAAACACCTACATAAAAAAATTATCGCTATAAAGTTTTTACACTCATGAGGAGGTTTTGATACAGAAATATATGAATGGAAACACTTTCTGCCTTTACAGAGCCCTGATTTGACACAGTAGGTCATGTGACCTTCATGTGACAGGAAGACGCAGAGTTTTACAATTAAAAATAAAGTGAAATGAAGGAGAAAGGTTTCAAAAGGCAAGTCTTCCGCATTAAGTATAAAACTTCAAAATAATGACTATAAGCCGCATCTCGTAAAATCTCGTCAGCCGGACGAGATGCTTTATTTATATTCTGCTTATTTGTGTTTATGGACATGATTATTTTCTGTTTATGATAATAACTCAAAGAAACCATGTTCCTTTTTGTTTTTTATGAAACAGTCCCAAAAAAACAGCTGCGTCACATTTAAGAGGCGACTAACTGCACATCTGGAGGTCTGAGGGCCTGATGGATGGAGTTACAAAACAACTAAACAAGTCCATCCATCCAATACATCCATTTTCTACCGCTTATTCCCGAACGGGGTCGCGGGGGGGCTGGAGCCTATCCCAGCAGCCAACGGGTGAGAGGCGGGGTACACCCTGGACAGGTCGCCAGTCCATCACAGGGCCACACATATAGACAAACAACCACACACACACACTCACACCTAAGGTCAGTGTAGAGTCCCCAATCACCCTATCCCCAAGGTGTATGTCTTTGGACTGTGGGAGGAAGCCGGAGAACCCGGTGTTCTCCCCGGTGCTAACACGGGGAGAACATGCAAACTCCACACAGATAGGCCACTGGGAATCGAACCAGCAACCTGCTTGCTGTGAGGCTACAGCGCTAAACACCTCGCCACCGTGCAGCCCAAATAATCAAGTCATTAAGTGGAATTAGATCAATATCCACAATAATGGTTTACATTGATTAAGATTAAATAACATATTTATATGTTATTTATATGAGCTCTTTCTGTTTGGTACATTTGGGCACAGGCGGTGCTAAGTGATGTCTGAACTTTCTGAACCAACTTTGAGAGAAATTCACTCCTTCCTGTAAGTTAGTTTCTACAAGTAAAAGTATATTTTACTTGGAGGAGAAATCAGCAAGTTTGATTGTGTGTATGTGAAATTCTAGAGTGGAAAACAGTGATCCAGAGAGTGTCTGAATAACTCCAGAAGTGTTAGCTCAACAATTATGATCTGTCAACAGAGCTTTTTATAAAAAACCATTTACGTCCTCCACGATTGTTTCTGTTCAACTTCTAAGTCAAACATCTCTGTTGTGATTATAAATAGAGCATGTCAGGACACAGTTTAAAATCTGAAATATTTAGAGTGAATGTTCTCTACGACTTGTCTAAAAATACATGACAAAGTTGTTCTATGTTTGCAGGACTCACCTTTCATCTCCTTCTGACTCAAAGCTTGGCAAGCTGCAGGGAAAAAACAAAAAACATTATATATGGATCACTCATAACGTACTTTAAATATTTTATTTGTGGGAAAATTATTATAAAGACAAATTATAATAATTTAAATTTGCCTGTTAAAGTAATCTGACATCACATAAACTATTTAACAATAATTAATAACCCGACCATATATCCACATATCACACAGCTGCGAGTGGTTTCGCACATGCTCAGTGGAAGCTGTGGTGTATTTTTAGGTTTCAGTGGTCCTGAAAGGTGACTTCGCTGCCATCTAAGGCTCCACTTTGAGGCCATTACAGTTCACAGCTGTTAGGGAGGAAGCTGGTGGCTGACATTTAAGAAGCTCTCATATTTTGCACTTGAACATGTAAATACGTCTGTTTGTTACAGACTGTGAAAAGAGAGAAAAGGAATATATTTATGTTTATTATGTTTATTTAATCATGGAGTTTAGAGATTAAAAAGCTATTTACTTATGAAGCACACAAACGTGTTAATCAAATCTAATAAATTCAATTAAAGGTGTTGGTTAAGTTTTCCACAAACTGTCTCTGAATTTTTTGCTTTAGTTTATTTACTAGAAATTATATTTAAAATTTAAACAATGCAACAAAAGAGAAAGAAGATTAAATAATCTGCAGGGAATGTAAAGAAAAACACATGCTTGCAGTTGTTTCTGTCACTTTCCTGAGTATTTAAAGTCATGTTCTAAACATTTCATTAAGCTTTTCAATGTCATCAGCAAAGTAAAAGAAAAATCAGAGAAATAAAAGCCCAGAATAAATAAAGGTCAATTAATGTAATACACAAAGATAAATAATAACTTACAAATAAAACAATAAATACATTAATATATAAATATAAGTTTAAATAAAAATAAACAGATAAACAAATAGGTGAATATAAAAACAAAGCGAATGAATAAAGTATAAACAAAAATAAGTAAATATATGAATGAATACGTGAACTAATAAATAAAGAATATATTGAATAACTGAATGAATGAATGAATAAATGAATGAATGAATGAATAAATGAATGAATGAATGAATGAATGAATGAATGAATGAATGAATGAATGAATGAATGA